>QANT01005340.1:0-57144 GCA_003254885.1 Purshia tridentata
TGAACCCTAGAATCCAATGGTAGTAGCTAAAGCAGTAAATTCAAATTCAGTCCAAAAAAATAAAATAAAAGCTAAGTAAGGCAGTAAATCATATTTGAATTCAACCTAAAGGCTATGGTAACTGCACAGTATTTATAGGTGTATATACAGTTAAAATAATAGATGGTGGCATCTTTGAAATGATTAAAGTATTTGCAAAATAAATAAATATATATATATATATATAATTTGGTTTACTTTCTACTTGAATTACTCTAGTTTCAAAATTTTCAGTTATTTGATGTTTGTTTGTTCTAATCAAGGAATTAAATTTTGAAAATTTCTTCGAAATTTCTATTTTTTTTAGGTTTCAAATGATTTACCCATTGACTGAAATAAAAGTTTTGAAATTATGCACAAATAGATCCAGTCACAAAATATAGATATGTTTACTATCTTTGCCACTGTGCTTAAAGTAGATATATTTACCTTTCTTTGCTACCTTGCTTATTTCCAGAAGCTAAAGATAGAAGAATTAGACATATGACAATATTAACATAACTAACTAACAATTATTAACAACTATTAGACACGAGCTTATTTCCTTTTTTTTTTTTTTTTCACTACAGCAATGTGTAAGCTTTCTTTTTTCTTTTTCTTTTTTTCATCTTTCTCCTTTTTTTTCTTCATCTTTTTTCTCTTCATCCTCCTGTTTAAAATGCATATTAAACATATGCAGTGTACATATTAGACACTGTTTTTTAATTGAAAATTGTTGCATAGTTTCAAAAACATATTAAACACTGTCAGACAGTGTCTAATATGCCAATTTTGAATTAGAAATTGTCGCACAGTTTTGGAAACATATTAAGCACTGTTAGGTGGTGTGCATATCAGACACTGTTGGTCATTGTGTATATTAGACATTGTCATGTAATGTCTACTATGCCAATTTTAAATCGAAAAAGGTCACACAATTTTAGTAACATATTAGACACTGTTAATAATTGTGTGATAGATACTGATTTCATTATTTGTAAAAATCTAAACAGATACTGATTTTCAGTATTTAAAGAAACTTAAACAAATATTGTCACATATATACTCAAAAAAATCACACATTTTTTTCAAATCAGTAGCTATATCACAGTGTCCAAAACTAGGAAGAAAAAAAAACCCAACATCACCCCTAAAATAGACACTATTAATAATGGTGTGACATAATCACACATTTTTTTTCAAATTAGTAGCTATATCACAGTGTCCAAAACTAGGGGAAAAAAAAAAAAACCCCAACATCACTCCTAAAATACTATTAATAATTGTGTAATAGATACTGATTTCAGTATTTGTAAAAATCTAAACATATACTATCACACAGATACTAATTTATTTAACGAAACCTAAATAGATATTGTTACACATATAAAAAAAAAACCACACATTTTTTTCCAAATCAATAACTGCATCACAGTGTCCAAAACTTAAAAAAAAAACCAACATGACTTCTAAAACCCCCATAAACACAAAATCAAGATAAACTGAATTTAATATCAAAATAACAAAACAAAGTAAATCAAAATTATAAACTAAATGAAACATATATTGTCAGACAATAAACAATTTAAAACATATACTATCGAACAGTATCAATCATAGAAATTATAGATTATGAAATTCATTCTAGATGTAACTCCAACAATCACATACATAACAAAAATATCACCAAATCCACCAAAATATGCATATGTCACGCCTCGACCCTTGGACACGTGAAAAACAGCTGAAAACTGAAAACCTTTAATCTCTTTTTTTTGGGAACTGTGAGCCGTGAACATAAGACAATTTATCCAAAAAAAATGTAATTACAAAAACAGTGATCCAAAATCAAAGTATAAAAATAACTAAATAAAACTCTTGTGGTCTCACTGCCCCGTCTTCTCTCCACTGTCTCCTCAGCTTGCTTAACCTGTAAAACAAACCCTGCACCCAACCAAAGGTGCACCGGGTTTAAACACAAACCCGGTAAGCTCACTAGAGCTTGTATGAGTGAAAAACTTACAATAAGCCTCAAATTAAAATCAATTAAAATAATCAAATGATAAAACCAACATAAGCCTCAAACCACAAAATCCACAAATCACCAACTAAATCCTCCAAAACTTTAATCCAACAATTCACAGTAAATCACCGATCCTCAACTGTACTCAAACCCCCGTACAAGTACCCAAGATAAATTGGCTGTGCACTCGTACGGAATGCTGCATCATATGAGCATGGTGGATCTAACTGGCCGTACACCTGTACAGAATCCTACATCGTATAGGCAAGGCAAAACTAATTGGCCATACACCTATACGAAATTTTGCATCATACAGGCAGGGCAAATCACTGATCATACGTGTACGTAGAGCTACCCCCAAAGGGCGAGGCACCGCAACACACGGTCCAAAGCCTAGTGTGTGTCACGATGGGTCCCAAAGACCTCACTGAACTTATCTGGAAACTGGATACTTATCACAGCATTCTGAAAACCACCTTTAAAGTCTCCACCCTTAACTAATGAAATTCTTTAAGCTGAAAATCACCTCAAATTAATCCACAAAATCATTACTAGGAAACCAACTAAATTCTCCAACTGGAACGCATTAATCCTCAACATTCTTCAAAACCACAATAATCCTTAATTCCCTAAATAACCTCAAATAACCTTTAGAAACTCTAATCCTAATTCGTACCCACTTAACTAGCAAACCGCAAACAAGCACACAAAGCAAGCAAACAGGTAACTAAACTTAAAATTCCACTCACAATGACTACGTGGAAAGACCAAACTGCCTTTTGTGGCTTCTTTGCTCAAATTCTAAAATCCAGCAGCATAACTGCATCGGAAATACAATTTCTGAGCCCAGGGTACCTGTTAAGACCAGACAGTCCAAGTAAACACATAGAATTCACAAAAGACCACTAAACTGCTGAAACGGGCGGGAACCACCACACACGATGGCTGCTAGCCCCTGAAAACACACAAAAAGTGAGAGAAACTCACCCACGGGTTCGGGTGATTGGCTAAAGACCAAAACCAAGGCAAACAAGTCGCTGGCACCACCTCACGCTGTGGGACCCGCAGTGGTCAACGGTGGCAACCTACCAGAAAACCAAACTCACGTTCAGCAAAAATAGACTACACTGGCACTTAGAGTAGGTTGAGAGGACCAACTCTCATACCTGGGTCGATACCAAAAGTCCTCGGAAAAGGAAGAAAATGGCAGGAGAAGCCGCGCCCTGCTCAACATTGATCCGTCGCCAAACGAGCTCCGATGGACGATCGAAGGACACCATCGTGACGGGCTCGACTAGGAGAAGAAGTCTGGATAGGTGGGAGGTCACGTCGTCACCGAAAAAGAGAGATCGCCTCCGGCGACTCCAATGTGCGTGAGCTGGGTCTTCCTTTTTGGGCTTTTCTGGGCTAACAGTGGCCAAGGGCAGGAGGAGGAGGGTGTGGCAAGCTCGGTAGGCCAAATGCCTAGCCCAGTCGTAGTCGGACGCACCCTCACGCGCTGGTGGAAGGCGCGGCTGAGAGAGAGAGTCGCAGGAAAGAGAGAGATTATGGGAGAGAGGAGAGAGAAAGTGAGAGAAACTTTTGACTTTGCCCTTTTTAAAAAACCAACATTTTAAAATTACAAGTTTGCCCCTCTCTTCACACGTCCGTAACTTCCAAACCGTAACTCCGTTTGACGCGTACTTCATGTCTACAAACTCGTGAGAACGAGGCCTTTGCAACGGGCTCAAAGTCAAAATTAAAACTTCACCCGAACAAAAAGTCAAATTTAAGCCCAACTAAAAATTAACCTAAAATTTGAAAAAAACCCCAAAACACTTTACTTCTCAAATAAAATCCCAAAATTCTTTAAAATCTTTTTAAAACAAACTTTGGAAAAGTACGAGGTCTTACAACATATATATTCTACTGCATGCTATAAGAAAATTGATTGAAAACCTAACCAAAGATATAAAAAACAAAAACAAGTGCTGTGTGATAGTGTCTAAATCTAAGTTTGTAGATAAATGATAATAGTTATATATTTCAATTTTAAGAATAATATTTTGACTTGTTATGTTGTTGATACTTCATTACTTCCTATAAAAGTGTCAAAATGATAATTAACATATGCAAATTCAATTCAGAGTAATAAGAGTAAAATTAGTAACTGTGTGACAGTGATAATGAACATTATTTCCATTTTAAATATCGAATGTTATTTACATAAACTAGGTCCTTCTCAATAGCTAGTACTCATGGCCCAACTGTGAAAAAATAAAATAAAATAGTGAGTGTAATCACTAAAACAAATATTCTACTTATCAGAAGGAAACACAATATTAGCTTATAGTTAGAGTTAAAGAGCAATGAGGCTTAAAAAACGAAACTAAGTTCAAAAATTGGAACTTGTCAACCATAAGTGTAATTCTAAGATGCTGCAATAATAAAATTATGTCTAACTTAAGTAAAAAATTGTAAAGATAATCACTGAAACAGATAGTGAAACATAAATGCACCATAAATGCAGTGCTAAACTTTTTCTTCCCACGAAATGTTTTGTTACTTCAGGTTCTATATTAATCACCCAATGAAGAATGATGCTATTGGGGAAAAAAAAAAGGAACAAAGTTGTTCGTGATGATGATAAAATTTTGCACATACTATATCTGGCAAGAATTGCGGTTGTTTTCCAATATAAAGGGGAATGGCCTCCTGTGACTGATCTCTCAAAGACTTGGATTAAATTTAGAACTGCCATCGGTTCTCGCTTTAGAGAGATTGAGGATGAGCTAGACTAAGAGGAAATGAAATTGGAAGAGCCAAACTCAAAGGAAATGAAATTGATAGAGCCAAACATACGAAACAAAACAGCCACAAAGATGGTATTAAAAAAAAAAGCAATATTGTAAATACAATATATAAAATAACTAAAAAACAAAAAGAGTATTCAAGTAAATGACATGGGCTGACACAGAAAGACCCATTGACCTTTTTGTAATAAAACTAGAAAACCCACTGACCATTGTGGGAAAAAAAAGTCCATTATGATTTTTATGTAATTTTCTAAAAATAATAATTTATAGACTAAAAGATTTTTTTAGTCCCTATATTTAGGCTTTGTTGTGAATTGTCTCTGTACTTTCAATTTAATTTTTTTAAGGACTATTTTTAAAAACCTAGCAATCAAGTCTGTTTTGTCAAAATTGTTTACTTCAATGACTAAAAATACCTACGTGGCACCATGTGACTAGCACATGACTATAAAATGGGATTCGTCTCTCATAGCCCAATCACATTTTGACATTTGTTATTTTTTTTAAAAAAATTATTTGAGTTATTATTTAATTTTTTAACTTTAAAATTATAAAAATCATATTAACTTTTAAAAAAAATTATTTGAGTTATTATTTAATTTTTTAACTTTAAAATTATAAAAAATCATATTAACATATTAATTACAAAAAAATTAAAATTAAAATCAAACAAATCCAAAATCAACCCACCGCATATGTGGGCATCAAAAACCAACCCATTGCAAACAAATTTCATCACTTTTTTTTAATTACCGAATAAATTTCATCAAACACCAGCCATAGTAGATCTTGTCTTACTGACATTTGATCGATCTGATAATTTCTTCTTGAATTTTGAATTTACTCATACTATTCTTAATACCCAGATCCACCACACCACCCATCTGCTATTCTCGCACAAATGGGGAAACACCACAGCAGAAACGCATCAGATACACCATCGCACCAGCACCACCGACCTTAACACTCATGCCTCAACCCAGCACTACTAGATCCAACAACAATCCTAGATTCGAAACCAACAATCCCAAATCCGCTCGAAATTAATTTTTTCAATTACCAAAAAAAAAAAAAAGACCAAAAGATTGAATCCAGATTTAATCAAATGCCAGTCAAATGCCTAGTTAAATTCCCCAAATTTGATCAAATTGAAAGGTGAGAAGAAGGAGAAAAAAAAGAAAGAAAAAAAAAGAAAGAAGAAGTTGAGAAGAAAAAGAAAGAAAAAAAAAGAGAGGAGCGTCTGGGTGCAGGAAAGAAGGAGAAAAGAAAGAAAAAAACAAAAAAAGAAAAGAAATAAGGAGCGTTTGGGTGCAAGAAAGAAGGAGAGAAGAAACGAAAGAGAACAAAAAAAAGGACCATCTGGGTGCAAGNCCAGCACTACTAGATCCAACAACAATCCTAGATTCCAAACCAACAATCCCAAATCCGCTAAAAATTATTTTTTTCAATTACCAAAAAAAAAAAAGAGACCAAAAGATTGAATCCAGATTTAATCAAATGCCAGTCAAATGCCTAGTTAAATTCCCCAAATTTGATCAAATTGAAAGGTGAGAAGAAGGAGAAAATAAAGAAAGAAAAAAAAAGAAAAGAAAAGAAAGAAGAAGTTGAGAAGAAAAAAAAAGAAAAAAAAAGAGAGGAGTGTCTGGGTGCAGGAAAGAAGGAGAAAAGAAAGAAAAAAAGAAAAGAAATAAGAAGCGTTTGGGTGCTAGAAAGAAGGAGAGAAGAAAAGAAAGAGAACAAAAAAAAGGACCATCTGGGTGCAGGCAAGGAGTGTAATTTCGATTTCGCTGGAAATTTCGATGGACATTTCGACGAAAATTTCGATCAAATTTCAATTTCGCTAAAGTTTAGACAAAAATGACAGAAATTTCTATTAAACTTTACCATAGGCCACCCTACTGGAGCCTAATCTAGAAAAGCAGCAGCTTTTTATTTTGCAACAGCAAAGTCAATGACATCTGACAACTATGTTCAACCTACAATTCCTAGATTTGATGGTCACTACAACCATTGGAGCTTGTTGATGGAAAATTTCTTGTGATCTAAGGAGTATTGGAGTGTCATGGACATTGGTATAAATGAACTAGCAGTAGCAACTGTGTTAACAGAAGCCCAGCAGAGGAGTTTGGATAAGCAGAGGCTGAAGGACCTCAAGGCAAAAAATTACCTATTTCAAGTTATTGATTGTGCCATTTTGGAAACAATCCTCCAAAAAGACACCTTTAAGCAAATTTGGGATTCCATGAAGAAGAAGTATCAAGGCACAACTCGAGTAAAGCGACAACAACTTCAGGCTCTTCGCAAAGAGTTTGAGATTCTTCAAATGAAGGATGGAAAATCAATTGATGTTTATTTTTCAAGAACAATGGCTATAGCAAACAAGATGCGCATTCATGGTGATCGAGTGACTGATGTTGCAGTAGTTGAGAAGATCCTTCGATCCATGACTTCTAAATTCTCCTTTGTGGTTTGTTCCATTAAGGAGTCAAAAGATATTGACGAGCTGCAAAGCTCATTGTTGGTACATGAGTAGAGGATACACACCTACAGAAGAACATGCTTTGAAGATTTCAACCAACAACGAAGGTTCTTCATTGAACGGATCTGGTAGAGGTCATGGTAGAGGCAGAGGAAGAGGTCGTAGCTCTCAAGATCGAGGATGACATGATAACCAGAGTAGTTGGCAAGGTCGAGGAGGAGGATGTGACAACCAGCAAGCTGCCTATATTGATTCAAAGTTTGACAAATCTCATATCCAATGTTGTCGCTGCAATAACTATGGTCATTACAAGTCTGAATGTTACACAAACATGTGAAAAATCAAGGCAAGAAAAGACAAGGCAAAAAAGGCAAATTTTGTAGAGAAGGAAGAAGAAGCAACTCTCTTGATGGCGTGCCCAACCATGGAGGAGACTTTGGAGAATTTTTGGTATCTAGACACAGGTTGCAGCAACCACATGTGTGGCAGCAAGTTAGCTTTTTCAACCTTGGATGAATCTTTTCGTACCTCTGTGAAATTTGGGGATAATTCTAAAATAGAAGTTATGGGAAAAGGTGACATTCAAATAGAACTAGAAATAATTCTCTTTAAACTATTTCTAGTGTCTTTTATGTCCCAGTTTTGGAAAGCAACTTACTTAGTGTGGGTCAGCTATAAGAAAAAGGATATACTATCACAATCAAAGATGGGGCACGTCAAATTGATGATCCAAAAAGAGGTGCAATAGCTCACATGAAGATGACTGCAAATCGGATGTTCCCTCTGCATATCAAGAATGATACTCAATCCTGCTTCACTGCCATAGTAAAAGACACAACTTGGCTTTGGCATTTTTGCTATGGCCACTTGAATTTCAATGGATTGAAGACTATCCATGAGAAAGAAGTGGTGATTGGTCTTCCTCAAATCATCAATCCCACCCAAGTCCGCGATGAGTGTGTTGTAGGCAAGCAACACCTTTAACACTTTCCCAAAGGAAAGGCATGGAGAGCTCATCAACCTTTAGAGCTGGTCCACTCCGACATATGTGGTCCTATAAATCCGGTATCAAATGGGAAAAAGAAGTATTTTATTTCTTTTACTAATGATTATAGTCAAAACTTGGGTCTACTTTTTTCAGGCAAAGTCTGAAGCATTTTAAGCATTTAATAGCTTCAAAGCTCATGTTGAAAATGAAGTTGGACGATCCATTGAAGCTCTTTGAACAGACTGCGGTGGAAAGTATTTGTCACAAGAATTTTCAAATTTTTGTGATAAATATGTCATTTGAAGGCAGCTTACAACTGCTTACACCCCACAGCAGAATGGTGTATTCGAAAGGAAGAATCGCACCATCCTAAATATGGTGAAAAACATGCTGACACAAGGGAAAATTCCAAAGAAATTCTGGGCAGAAGCAATCAACTGGAGCGTTCATATATTGAATAGAAGTCCTACTCTTGCTGTTCAAAACAAAACTCCAGAAGAAGCTTGGACTGGCCACAAACCTGCAGTAGATCATTTTCAGATTTTTAGGTGCATTGCCTATGCATATGTCCCAGATGAGAAGCGAAAAAAATTGGATGACAATGGAAAAAAAATGTGTCTTCCTTGGAGTGAGTGAATATTCCAAAGCATACAAGTTATTCAATCCCATCACACATAAAATTGTCACAAGCAGGGATGTTGTACTTGTTTGAAGATAAGACTTGGATTTGGAGTAGTGATAGCCCAACACAAAGAAATTCTTGTCAGTTTTAATGAAGAAATTGAAGAGCAGGTTAGTCATCAGCCACCATCAAGCTCCCTACCAAGAAGTCCAATTCCACCAAGTTTTTCTGTTGCAATGCCAAATGAACTTCCACCAAGCTCATCTAGTGTTCGACCTCCACGCACAAGGAAGAGACCTGCATGGATGATGGACTATGAGGTTAGTGAGATTGTCGACTATGATGACTATGATGAGAAAGATGTTACTCATTTTGCATTATTTTTAGAATTTGATCCAGTAGCCTATGAAGATGCCAAAAAAGAGATAAAATGGCAAAAAGCCATGGATGCAGAAACTCAAGCCATAGAAAAGACCAACACCTGGGAGCTAACTAATCTTCCAGTAGGTCAGAAAACAATTGGTGTCAAGTGGGTGTTTAAATCCAAATTAAATGAGAAGGGGGAGGTTGACAAACACAAAGCATGCTTGGTGGTAAAAGGCTATAAACAGGAATATGGTGTTGATTACAAAGAGGTTTTTGCTCCGGTGGCAAGGATGGATACTATACGGCTGGCACTCTCCATAGTAGCCGGAAATTCTTGGCCAGTGTACCAGTTAGATGTGAAGTCAGCTTTTCTTCATGGAGAGCTAAAAGAGCAAGTGTATGTTGATCAACCTCCTATTTATGTGCAACCAGGGAAGGAAAGAAAAGTTTACAAGTTGAAGAAGGCACTTTATGGACTAAAATAGGCTCCGAGAGCTTGGTACAGTCGCATAGAGGCATATTTTATCAGAGAAGGTTTCAATAAGTGTCCACATGAGTACACACTGTTCATAAAGCTTACTGACAATCATAGGATTCTTGTTGTTTGTTTGTATGTGGATGATTTGATTTTCACAGGCAATGATCCAGCAATGTTTGATGCTTTTAAGCATTCAATTATGAAAGAATTCGACATGACATATTTGGGCATGATGTGCTACTTTTTTGGCATTGAAGTAGAACCATTTGGAGCTAGTATTTTTATCAATCAGAAAAAATATTTGTTGGAAATTCTGGGCAAGTTTGAAATGCTGGATTGCAATCCAGTTGGTACTCCATCACCCCAAGACTTGAAGCTCACAAAGGATCCTGGAGGTAAGAAAGTTAATCCTACTCTTCACAAGCAAATTGTGGGCAGCTTGATATATCTCACTTCAACAAGGCTAGACATTATGCAAGTTGTCAGTTCGATTAGTCTATACATGGAGAATCCAATAGATATTCATATCTTAGCTGCAAAGAGGATCTTTCAATATCTAAAGGGCACCATTGAGCTTGGTATATTGTATAAAAGGGAAGCACAATTAGATCAATTGATTGGTTTCATAGATAGTGACTATGCAGGAGATTCGAATGACAGAAAAAGCACATTTGGATATGTTTTTATGTTGGGTTCAAGAGCTGTCTCCTGGTTATCAAAGAAGTTGCAAATTGTTACTTTATCTACTACTGAAGCAAAGTTCATTGTAGCAGCTTCATTAGCTTGTCAAGCTATTTGGTTAAGAAGAATACTTGAGTCACTTCACTATGAACAAGAAGGCTCAACAGCAATTTTTTGTGATAATGTCTTTGTCCTTAAACTCTCAAGAAATCCTGTTTTACATGGGCGTAGCACACATATTGATTTGAGATTTCACTTCTTGCGTGATCTTTGCAAAGATGGCATCATAGAGTTGATTTATTATAGAAGTGAAGACCAAGTGGCAGACATCTTAACCAAACCACTCAAGCTCCCAGTGTTTCTAAAACTACGAAAGTTGTTGGGAGTTTGGAGTTTGTGCTATGGAGGATAAGGTTTGAAGTAGTCATAAGGCAGCAGAGTTGCAATAATTCTTCTCTAAATTGTTTGTCTGCAGACTTCAGTTTACAAGAGGGTGTTAAGAATTATGTTTATTTATTTATTTATCATTTGTCTAGTTGTCCTATTCTAAAGGAAGTCAATTGCCTTATCTTAGGATCATGTTTAGTCTGTTGTGTTATGCTAGTAACTAGTGGACTAGTGGATATCGTGGTCTTTGATAAAGGAGCTAGTTGGTTCCATTAATTTAGCAATTACTGTTTGTACTTACTTAGACTCTTTATTATAGAGGTTTCCATCAATGAATAGTTTAATTAAATTCCAATACACGCAAGGTCTATATTGAATGAAACTTTACCATATGCTTAATAGAAATTACAGAAATTACTATTGAATGAAACTTTACGATATGCTTATCTAATATATTATCTACTATATTATAAAAAAAAGCATTGAAGGAACCAAACCATATTATAGGTTTCATGTGATATAAAGTGAATATAATACGTGTTGGATGCAAATACTGTTAAACAAAATTAGTAAAATGAATCAGTGAAAATTAATATAGTCTTTATATTCTATAATCTATACACTAAACCATATATACTCTATAATCTATAATCTATATTATTAGGATATAATATAGGATATTAGGGTTTACTAAAGTTAGTACTTGTCGGATTTGGATTTCCAGTTTCCCAAAAAAGGATTAATTTAAGGACTTTGGTGCTGTGGAAGTACAAAAAAGTTAAGTTTGGACACCAGGTAGGGGGAATCTCACACCCTATATATGGACTCTTTTCTTGCATATATGTGTGATAGTAAAATATTGATGCATATGAAAGTTGCATGTTTTTAGTTGCCATATGTTGCATGGTTTTTGCATTGGATGGTATTAGTTTTTGCAATATCTATTGAGATAATTATAGATGACCTAAGAGGAAAGGGTCTCATAGGCGGACCTTGGGTTCAATCCCCTAAACCTCTAGAGGCGGTTGTATGGGCAGATAACCCATAAGGCAATTAGCTTTTTCCCATAAGGCAGTTAACTTTTTATTATTGTACAACCATAAATGGATTCTCCTGCTACTTCAATTAGAGGTAGTTAGCCCAATTATAGGGATCGGTAATTGGTAATGTTCTCTTGAACTTGGATTTTTATTAGAAGGTTCCGAACTGTTTTTCACTGTCGTGCATTGCGAAAGTTTTATGAGCATTGCATCTATAGTTTTCTTCTGATTATAAATTGGCATTGGTATTTTGTGGTGACCCGTTTTGAATTGTTTTTCACTGAAGGTATATATATATATAGATAGTAAATATTTAAAATTACTATTTTCAAACCTATTCAGGGTCACCTGAGGGGAAGTTATAAACGTATGTGATGCTTACCCTCCTGCTGTACTTCTTTGAGTGCAGACTCTCATCTTCTTTGAGATCGTCAACTTTCTTCGACTCTGCACTTTCTTATCACAACTTTAATTTATCCTAATCCTTATCCCACCTACCCCACAATATATGTTTGAAATTAAGTCAAATTAATAATCTATTTTAGTTCATTTTCAATGATTAAAGTAGCAATAGCATTCAAGAAATTTGATTAGCTAGGTAGTTTCACTATGAATGATTAAAGTAGCACTCGGAAATTCTGACCACCAAAAGTAGCATTCAGCTAAAGTATGATTACAGTAGAGAATGACATTTTTAACTTTCTTCTTTAGTAAAATAGAATCCAAGTGCTACTCCAAATGGATGGAATCTATCTTGTGCCCATAGTGGAGATGGTAGTTTTGTCATAGACTCTGAGATGGATTTCCATCAATTCATCAAAGATTCGATCTCAATATTATAGAGATTCTATTATCATCACCAACATTTCCTTGTCAAGATTTCAATTCAGTTCGAATTATGGGGGAAACAAATAAAGAAAAGGATAAAAAGAAAAAGAGATTGGACCCAAACTTTAGTTGGCTTTTATTCGATGAATAGATATCAACTTGGTTCTGACCCTGTAAACATTAATGGAATAAGGAAATGAATATATTCTCTAGTTTTGACCCCCAAGTGATGGGAACTAAAGCATCATATCTACGTTTTCTTCCAAGAATTCCAACAAAAGTCATTGATCGAAATCTATTTTTTTCTTAATGATCTATTTTGTATTTAATTTGTTACTTTTTTGAGATATCATAAAAAATTTTCCTGAAAAAAAAAAACCACTAAATGTATGAGATTTATTTCAATATAAGACCAAAGAATGTTATCCATAATTTAAAGATATTTTCACAATTTAAATTCACGATTGCCACGAATAAGCCATACTCCTATATTATAATTTATATATGAAAAATAATTTTTTATTTTATTTAAGAAAGCAAGGGCAATCAGGGAAGGTTTATTACCCATTGATCACTTTAACTATGAATAAGTGATGTATCACTGAAACTATAAATCCCAAAATAAAATTCAAATTAAGGAAAAATAATAATAACCAGAAAAATTAAAAATGCTCAATTACAAAGTGCACCCACCAATTCTATAGGAGGTATTTCAACTCGGTTCATTGAGTCAAAAAATATTTCAAATACATATACCTATATATTATCATAAATTTAAAAACTAGCACTTTTGTTAAAATTTTCATCCCAAAGAATGTAAAATGTCACAGTGCACAATGTTGACGTGGCTTTTATTGTTGACATATGGTGTGTGTATATCTATATATATATAGAGGTAATGCTATTTTGAGGTATACACAAAATGACACTTGATTTATCCTTATTTGGGATATTTCGACTAATATCAATTTGGTGGGCCCAAGTGTCATTTTGTGTATACCCTAAAATATCCCTACCAATATACACCAACTCAACAAGAAAAGCCACGTCAGTATTGTCCACTGTGGCACTTATCCTTTTTTATGTGGAAATTTTAACAAAATTGAGTTAATAGATGTATTTAAAATATGTTTTAGTTTATGAACCAATTGAAAATATCCCTTGGTTGGTGCACTTTATAATTCATCCAAATAAAAATCTAAAAAGCTTTCTAGCTAGCTACGCAGCCTAAACTGCAAGTAAGCAACAAGCTTCTTTGGAATTGAATATATAGATAGGGGGTAGGGTATAGGCCTTACTTAGTGGGTGTTTTCATAATGCATGTAATCTCCTTTTTTTATTTTTTTTATTATTTTTTTTTTCTATACTTAGTGGGTGTTTTCATAATGCATGTAATCTCATTTTTTTATTTTTTTTATTTTTTTTTTCTGCCTTGTTTTTTCATCTCTTTATCACTTTGAAGGCAACAGGGGCTGTATGGGTTTGTAGTGGAATCCTACCTTTTGAACCTTACCCTCCATTAATCGGCTCCACTCTTATTCTTTTCAAGGAGAAAACAAAAGCACTTCAATTAATTCATCGCCTTATCCTAATGCTTTACACTACACAGTAAGAGTCATTTTAACTTGTTGATCGATCTTTTTAATTAAGCAAAAAGAAAAAAGACCTCTTAATTGTATCTGTTCCAGTCCCACTAGGAAATTAAAATCTATGAAAGAAAAATTCTTTTTAATTATTCCAAGGAAAAAAAAGAAGGAAAGAAATATAACTAATACTAGTTTTGAAACAAAAGTAACTTTGGTTGTGGGAATGAAATATTGTGGGTGAATTGATGTTGATTTAGTTGGCTGAAGATAAAAGCTTCTCTCTTATACATCTGAATTCGAACCTTCCCCCTACCTTGTAATAAAAAAATAAATTATGGATATGTGGCAAATGTAATTGATATATTCTATTGTTGTTTGAAAATTGGAATCAAATTTTAGTTGTTTTCGAACTGTAATTGGATAACTTTGTTGAGGGAATAATGGGACGCAACATAGGAAACAAAAATGAACATGGCTCATAGATTGCGAGAAATATTATATACGAAAGCAGCTTGGAAATTATTGGAGTAATGAAATTTCAGAGTTAGGGTAGCAATTCGTGTTAGTGGGGTCATATTAATGTCGTGTTATTTTTGTATTCGTGTCAAATATTAATCAGTTCTACTTAACTGGGTTAATTAATCATGCCAAATGATTTGACACTAGCCTAACACATTTACAAATTGTGTTGTATGACTTGTATTCGAGTTGATCCATATATTTTGAAAAAAAATATAGAGTTTTCTTTATTTTTGGAACAAAAGTTATCACTTATAAAATAGAACTCTACTAACCTTCGAATCACCCCTCCCTTTAAATAAGAGAAAATTATTAACAAAATAATGACACATAAAAAATAAATTTTAAAAGTGAAAAAATTAACCTAGCTAATTCATTTATAATTCGTATTTATCAAGTGTTTATAATTCATTTATAATATTGCACCTTTGAAAGCTTCTAGATGTGATGGATATCCGGTGCTGTTCTTCGAAAAAAGCTAGAGTGTACTTGGTCATGATGTATCGACTGCGTGCTTACGTATTCTTAATGGGCAGGAGGATTTTGGGGCTCTTAATCACACTTTATTATGCCTTATCCCCAAGGTGGAGAAGCCTAGTACTGCTTTGGAGTACCGGCCAATAGCTTTATGCACGATGCTTTATAAGCTTATAGCTAAAACTATTGTTAATCGTTTCAAGTTAGTTCTCCCTCAAGTTATTTCTTTGTCTCAAAGTGCTTTTGTTTCGGGATGCCATATTCAGGACAATATTGGTGTAGCTTTTGAGCTTGTGCATACGATCAAAAAACAACATACTCTTCAGGATCCGAAAATGGTATTAAAATTGGACATAAGAAAGGCTTATGATCGGGTGGAGTGGCATTTTCTGGAGGCAATTATGGTCCGACTTGGATTCCATGCGCAATGGGTTACATTGATTATGAAGTGTGTACGGTTGGTTACCTACTCAGTTCTTTGGAGAGGCCAACCTTCCTCTGTTTTTACTACAACTTGTGGTTTAAGGCAAGGTGATCCTTTAAGCCTATATCTGTTTTTATTAGTCACTGAAAGTTTTCGGGGCTGCTTCGTTTTGCTGAGCATCAAGGGCTTCTTCATGGGGTGGTGGCCGTTGTGGGAGCTCCTCCTGTCTCACATCTCTTTTTTACTAATTATAGCATCCTCCTTAAGCATGCCACAAGGGAGGAATGTGAGGTGCTTCGAGATTTATTTCAAGTCTATGAGCAAGCTTCGGGTCATAAGATTAATCTTCAAAAATCGGCAGTGGCGTTTGGGCCAAATATGTCACACCCTTTGAAAACTGAGTTGCTTGACTTATTGGGGGTAGGTAAGGTTCCTTTTCACACTCGATACCTTGGCTTGCCTACGGTTGTTGGTAGAGGGAAGAAGCAATTATTTGATGGAGTTAAGGCGAGAATGCGTGATGCCTTGCAAGCTTGGACTGGCAAAATGCTTTATGTTTCAGGAAAAGAAATTTTGATTAAGGTCGTGGCTCAGGCACTACCCTCATTTTATATGAGTACTTTCCAACTGCCAATTGGGGTGTGTGATGCTTTCCAGGCCATGTTTTCTTAGTATTGGTGCTCGAGCTTTGGAAAGACTAGAGGGATTTATTGGATGAGTTGGGCCAAGTACTGCCAAAGTAAAGTTATGGGTGGTTTGGGGTTCTGTAACTTGCGAGATTATAATCAAGCTTTCCTTGGCAAGTTTGCATGGCGTATTTTCAATGATTCGGGCTCCTTATTGGCTCACATTTTTAGGCCAAATATAACCCGCATGCTACTTTTCTAGATGGCGAATTAGGGTCTCATCCTTCTTATCTTTGGTGAAGTGTTTGTCGGGGACGAGATCTTTTCCATACAGGTTTACAGTGGATGATTGGCAATGGCCTCTTGGCTCATGTTTATAGTGACTTGTGGTTACCTAGCCCGACTACATTCAAGGTGGTCTCCCCTCTAGTTCTACCTCTTCATACCCGTGTTTGTGATTTATTTGATGGTTATGGGGGCTACAATGTGCCCCTGCTTGCTAATTCTTTTTGGCTCATGAAGTTGACTATATCATGTCTATAGCCCTACGATTGAATATGGGTTTTGACCATTTTATTTGGAATTGTCATAAATCGGGCCAATAAACTGTCAAGATGGGTTACTGGCTTGCTCGACAGGCTGCTTGTTTGAATTCTAAGGGTCCGTTGATTGGGGAAAGTAGCAGGGGCTCGGATTTGGGTTTATGGAAGCACCTTTGGAAGTTGAAAATTCCACCCAAAATTAAATTCTTTGTGTTGAGATGTCTTCATGACATTCTTCCTTGCAAGGTGGGTCTTGCATGCAGGGGTGTCCCGGTGGAAATGTTATGTCCTCATTGTTCTCGTGAGGAGGAATCTGTTTTTATGTGATGTGGAGATGCCCCTATGCTTAAAAGGTATGGAAAGAATCTATTTTTGCCAATGTACCTTACAAGCGGATGATCCCAGGTTTTGAGGCTCTTTTTTCCTTGATTCCTGAATTTGATTTTGGTGAAAAAGGACCAAGAGGCGTAAAAATTTAACTTCAAATTCCCAGGGCTTGGCAAACTCCACCTAGGAGCCAGGTGCTCAACAGGGTCCTGCAAACAAGGGGTGCGACTAGCAAGGCTTCAGTTAAAGGGTGAACAGTTCGTGTGCAAGGGTTGGGGGGTTGAACCATCAAGAAAAGGCTTAAAACTCTAAGGATGGTTGTTGTAGAGCCGGCGAAATTCCCTCGTGTCTGCATTGGCAAGATGGCCAGTTCATGCAGGGCAAGGTAGTTCTTGACCATACACAGCACCACACTTTGACTTCCAGATTTGTCATATGAGGAAAGCCACATGAGCCACAAACCAATCTTGTTGATTCATGTCCACCCCAAGATTAGAAATGGACTCCATCAGCTAATTGTCTAGGGTGGTGATTCTTTGTTTGTTGATCCTGAGACAAAGAGAAGAGGCAAACCAGGCTTTCTCTACCTATCGGCAAAGGAGCAAGATGTATTCAATAGTTTTAGGTTGGTTGCCACAGAGAAGACAGAGGGGGAGAATGAACAATACACCTTTTAAACAAGTTTGCCAAAGTTGCCAAGCAATTTGAGAGGGCCCTCCAGCAAAAATTCCTTACCTTGGGAGTAGTCGAGGTCGTCCAAACTAATTTCCAGAGTTTTAGGTTAATACAATGAGAATTATATTGGGATAGGCCTGTAGGTTTTATGCAGGGCTCATGCATAAAGTGGTATCCGGACCATACAGAATAGGCCCTTGACTTGGTGCATGGCCAGATTAACCGGTCGTAAGTAGAAGGGTCCCCCAAGGCCACCTTCAAGATGCTTTGTTTGTCTTCAGCAGATAGGAAGTTTTGAACATGAGAGAGGTTCCAGAGGCATAAATTCCAGTCAATTAACTCAAAGACCATCATTGGAGAGTTTTTGGGAATAGGGACCAAAGGTTGCAGGTAGCCCTCCCAAGAGTGAATAAGCCACTTATCCTCCCAGATATTCAGACAAGCCCTATTACCACTTATCTCTCTTTTATCTTTAATTTCTCTCTCCGCTCTCCCGAGTCTTCCCTTTCCTCAGTTTTCTTGGCCTCTCTCTTTTGCCATCACTGTCACCAGTGTGTGGGGGTGTGTCCGGCAACGATTAAAGCTGGTCTCGGTCTCCCAAGATTGCCTCTTTTCCTTCTTTCTTCTCCTATGAGCAATAAAACCAAAATTTGCCCAAAACTCGAAACCCATCCCTAAATGGGTTCGAGCACTTTGTAGGTGATACACAATTTCCAGCGATGTCACAAAGCTGGACCACCTGGGTTGTCTTCCCCAAGTCACGGCGAGCTCAGGACTGCCTTCACCTTTGCCCAGCCAACCGCCACATGTGGCATTTCAAGGAGATGAAGCTCGATGGCTTCCTGCTGGCAATCCCGTCGATGTGTTCTCTCTTTTGGTGTGAGTGATTGGGTGCAATTCTTAGCAAATCAAAAACCCCCATTTTGAAACCCTAAACTCTACCACTGCCACCTCGAATTCCAGAGATTCGACCACTGGGATCTTGGTTTTTGTATCAATCCTTTCTTCTTTAGACCATCTGTGTTTATCAGTTAAATTGTGTGATTAGGAAGTTGAAATTGATATTTCATATATAGATTTACTATGTTGCCACTGCAATGATCAAAAGCTTGTATGCCATTGTTTTGGTCCTATTGAATCTATAGAAGTCATCCTCAGCCTTGATTTTTTTATTGTTAGGGTTTTATTGTGAAAACAAGTTCGGGCAACCACTATACTTGGCAGCTGCCACTTGTTCCGTCCTTTTAATGGCAATGTGGTCTCTTTTGTGAACTCTCTGTTGTGGATTTTGTTGGGTATGTTTTCTAGGCTTAGAAACTATTGTTTCTCTACTATTTTAGTCACCTAATCCTAAACTAAACTTGAAACCTAAAACAGACAATTTCAGACAAACTTAACCTTACCTATTTGTTAAACAAAAATCTTTTACTATTTGGATTGTTTTTGGTTAAGGAAATAACCTCAGAAAGTTAACTCTAGCCCACGTTTTATTATTTTGGTCATTTCGAAACAAAACACGTACTAATGTTTGTTTCGTATCAAAGTGAGTTGTGGTTTTTTGTTATACCTAACCGATTTGTATTCGGATTAGATTTCTCACAAGGTTTGACCTCGAATGATTCCAGCCAAAGGTAAGGTTTATTTCTATGAGTATTTGAAGGTACTTGAATTTAAGTAATTTAGGTTTATCTTGAGACGATTAGTCTTATATTGAAATTCGGATTTGATTAAATCAAGTGAATCGGTGATGATGAGATGGAAAGGACAAGTTACGGCTCTCTAGATTGGACTTGTGGGAGCAGTCTAAGCTCTAGAAGTTAGGTAGCAGGATCTGGGAAACCTTGGCATGTGTTTTGAGTTTATTGAATAGTTGCTGAAAAATGTAATATGCGTGCTAATATGTGACGTATGTGAATTACTGAAGCATTATATGAATTAGTTTATTATTATGAATTATTAGTAATGCATTTATTTGAATATGAAATATGATTCATTAAGAATGGAGTTGTGGTGAGTAGGGATTGAGTGTTGTATATAAATTCGTGGTGTGCGTAGGAAGTGAAGCCCTTTAGTTGCGACTGATAAAACAATCTAACACACCCAACGCGCATTCGGACCTTCGATTGTGATCGAAGTTACGATATCTTGCATTTTAACTGCGATTGCATCACTAATATTATTACATATATTATATATATATATATATGTTACATGATTGTGTGTTTTCACTAAGCTTTAGTTTGATCAATTCTACATGTTAGCATCTTATGTCCCTACTTAGCCATTGGTTAGAGCTCACCCTCTCACATACGTGGTTTGGGAGTGCACTATTATGTGTCTTTGAGGGCATACAATATTTGTTTTTAATATCTACGTCGTGCTATTCAGAGTTCAGAAAATTATTTTGTGAATTTCCCATATCAAAACCACATGTTAGAGCCACTAATGAGGACACATAATGTGCATTCGCGTTGCTTTGGGCGACAAGATATACATCTCTTCGTCCAAAGATGATTTGGATGACAAAGTACTTCGCTGCCCAAGATATCTTTGGGAGATGAAATTAATATTTCATCGCCCAATGGTCTTTTAAAAGAATTTAAAAATCATAGATTAAAAACATGTTGGGCGAAGAAATAAATATTTTCTCACCTAGAGGCTGATTGGGCGACGAAGGTCTTCCTCGCCTAAAAGGATTTGGGGTGAGGAAATTACAAAGACAACTTTGGGAGAGGAAATTTTTTGTTGCCCCAAATTCTTTTAGGCTAGGAAATTACTATTCGTTGCCGAAAGCTGTCTTAGGCGAGGACATATTTCATCGGGCAAAGTGAAAATTATGTCACCCCAAGGAATGTTTGGGCTGGAATTTTTAATTTGGTCGCCCTTTGGGCAAGATACTTTGCTTGATGAAATGAGATTTGGGCGAGGAAATTGTTTCATGGCCCAAAGCATTTTTTTTGTGTAGTTCTCCCTCCGAAACTCCCCTTCAACCTCACTCTCATAACTAGATTACAAACCCTAAACTATTTTGTCCCCATATCTTCCAAAATCAAGGTTGTTTTGAAGAATTAAGAGTCATATCGTTTTTTGGAAGGCTTAAAGTAGGTTTGTGTGCAAAATTTTTTGCATCTACTACAATTTTCATGTCTATGAATGCCATGAACAAATCTAGGTTTGCATAGTGTTCAATTGTTGGCCACTGAACCCAATGACATTATTCAGTGGGCAACAATGGAATATTAATGACTAATTATTTAGTAGGACACCACTAAAACAGCCCACCCTCTTTCTTCATGAACACAACATCTCACCTGCAACATCCCCACCATCATTCAGTGGTTCATGTCTAAATATAATGAAATTTTCAGCTACCCCCTTCCGAACGTTTGCATTATATTCAGTGGGACCTGCCGAACTATGCACAAACCCAGAACTCATGGTGATATCGGCCCTTGCCTCTCTCTCTCTCTCTCTCCGATTTGAAGGGAGGCCGGTTAGCAACCTTGCTAGCCTCAAGATCGGTGGACTATGGAAGTTTCAATCCATCAACTAGGTCTTTCTAGAAACGGAACGATGGAGAGGGTGGTCGACAATGGAAACTTCAATCCTCCAGACCCACCACCTACCTGAAATAGAAAAAGAAATGAAATGTTAGGTATAGAAAGAAGATTCAGTTTTTTTTATTTTTTTTTAACATAGGACATTATTGTTTCAAGTATTAAATTGGTATGTGGTAAAATGAGAAAATTGTTGTAGTCAACTAGTCCAATCATCGATTAGTCTTTTTTTCGGTCATGAATCATCGATTAGTCTGGAGCAAGGGAAATTGGTTACAGCAGTTGAAGGAGAGTCTTTTGATCATTAAATTGTCGTGATTTGAAACAGTCGATCATGTGGTTTGCTTTTGTTGATGGAGTTTGCCTTGTCTTTTGACCCAAAAAAGAAAGTTTGCCTTGTTACTTTTGAGCTCACGTCACCTGAAAAATCACTCTCTCCCTCTCTTTTACAATGTTACACCGCACATGCAAAGAGAAAGGCATCTGGATCATTTTATATATGACCTCAAATCAGAGCATTATGTACAAATAAAAATAATAAGATCGACTAAAGGCAATACCAATTATTGTGAGATAGAGGTGCCATTGGCAATTTGGCATATTGTATTACATGTAGTCCAATACCACCTGCTTGTACTTAAAAATCACTATAAGAAATTTTCAAATATGCTCTATGTGCAATATTGTGCATGGGTATCGCGTTGGATTCACGTACCTCTTCCTGCATTCGCCCTTTGCCTTTTCAATCATTTCTCATCTCCACTCTCTCTCTCTCTCTCACAAATATATATTATATATGATCACCAATAATTAATTTACGTAGGAATGAAGTATATATGAATGAATGGGAAGGTGTGCAGGAATCTAAGTGGTACTAAATAATCAGACACTAGCTAGCTAGGTAAGCATCATATTCTTGATATTTTGCTGAGTATAACTCCCACTCCCACTCCCACTGTCGTGTCTTTTATACAGAGAATATGGGATTCCATAGAGAATTGGATTCCACTTTTGTCGCTCCCTTCGTTTTTAGCTCCATATATATACTCTCATTCCTTCATTCTTCACACTTGAATTCCTATCTAGATATATACCTACCTCTTCCACCACAACATCGATCACAATTGAATTCAGTTGAAGCTGAATTATATAACTTCTGGTCTGACCTCTTCGATCTCCACATCTATCTCGATCTGTCTCTTAATTACTGTGAGTATATATACATTTACATTAATTTCTTGGTCACAAGTTCATTGGGAGGTCTACATCTACATTAAACTTTTGAGGAAAGATTATTATTATTTTTTTTTTCTTTTTGAGATATAATATATTTTCTTTACCTTTCATGGTGTATGGACTATGTGACAAAGAGTTGACGTATATATAAAAAAGAGATGCATACCTTTTATTAAAAACATGTAAAAATAAAGAAGTTGAAAATTAAAGTGCCCAGTACCGACTCCTTTAAAGCATGAAAGGTTAGAGACACGTCACATGTGTGCTGAGAAGCCACAGCCTATAAATTATAATCAATCAAGAGACTTCTATATATGAATGTGTTTAATGGGTCCTAGCTAGCTAGCTAGGGTTCTCTATATTATTTCTATTAAATTATTGGTGTGTTATTGGTGTGTTCTTCTTTTACGTACTACTTTATTTTTGTTTTTGTTTTTTCAAAAGGTTATACGTACGTGAATCACACCAAAGGGTAATCCTTAGAAAATATGCACCTAATTATATATGTATATGTACCTAGCTATAGGCAATAGGCCAATAGCTAGCGATACTATATATGCACTGCACATTTGCATGGGTGGTTTTGCTGTCTTTATGGTTTCTTCTAATTCTTGATTCTTCTCTTCCCAAAAATCTCGAAAGCTTTTTAGCTGATTATTGATAAGGTAAGCTATACACCTTTGCCTTTTTTATATGCAAAATTCCTAGCTAGGTAGCTAAATTCTTTTTTTTTTATTATATATATATATTTAAATAAGTTGTTTGTATAATTTATAACAATTGAAAGAACTTGCGTAACACCGCTTGGCAATGTTATTAATTATATGGTCACACCCGAGAAATTAAATTTTGAATAAATTATATATTTTTGAAGTCTCGAAATATTACTAAATCGAAATTATCTAAATTTTGTTAAAAATTTTAATTGTTTTACTCAAATTTTCCAATAAAATCAAAATTGTTTCTAAATTTTCATATTTTTTAACCATTAAAGTTTTATCGAAATCCAAAATGTAATTTTTTGGTCACACCCAATAAAAAATATTTAAATAATAACAATATACTAATCTGAATTAGGCATAAATATTAATAGATTAGCTTCTTTTTTTCAATGATTTGATAGACATTTTAGTTTATTTCTCGATTTAATTTTTCGGGGTGTAGTAATTATTTTACATGGAAGAAGCAATAGTGATGTCAAATATTATTTTAATTCCAACCTAACTATATATATGGTAGTAGCAGTTGTTGAGCAGTCCGGTTAAAATGACAGTGAAATTGCCCACTCTACACCGTTCGATCCCTTCCCAGAAAAAGAAAAAACCCCATATATATGGCAGTGTATTACTTGTTTAAATTTGAGCCCATTTGGATCTATTTTATTAATAAACAATGACAAATTTTATTTTGACTTCAAAATGACTAGCTCCCACTATAACCAATAGAAAGCAAATTGTCGACCACAAGTTCGCTCGTTGATGTATATTTATGGTTGAAATTTAATAGTTAACTTGGCTTGAAGCCTTTTCTGTGCATACTTGATGAATATTGCACATTTTCTACATGTTGTCTTTGATCAACTTTTCTGGTTTGTGATCATTTCTATATTTTAGTTGCTTAATATTGACTGTGACTATTTGTTGTAGAGTGCAAATGAATTGATGTATTTAATTTCCTATATATAGGCTCTGAATATATACTAGCTAGCTAGAATTAAGCAAGGGGAGTAGTTCCTGTGTTAATTAGCTTCTGATCAGAGACTACTAATTACTTGCAGAATAACAACAATGAATGCGTTAGTGGCAACCAACAGAAACTTTAAGCTGGCAGCTCGGCTTTTGGGATTGGACTCCAAGCTTGAGAAAAGTTTACTAATACCATTTAGGGAAATCAAGGTGATTATTTTTACATATACATAACCTCTCTTTCTATGTTCCCTCTCTTATTTGTAGCCTTCACAATGTGGTTATGTAGCAACATCCAAGAAGGAAAAGGATTATTGCAGTTACAAGCTCTGCATTTATAGCTCATGAGACTCATGACTACAGCTTCACTTATTAATAGACATCCCATATTGCCATAATAGAGTTGATATGTATAATATATATAAGAGCATTGGGCAATCTTCGCCCTACAAGCCAGTTTATAAAGATTAGTTAGGCCCATGGAACTTTAACACTGATATCATGTAATTTTCTGCTGAAAAATCTGAGATCAACAATCTCGATCTATTTTGAATTTTTTACTTTCAGTTGGCCAGTCCAGGCGTTAGTTAAACCCCATACTTAACCATTGTTAAATAAAACTATGACCCTGCTATGTATATGCTTACTTGAATTCTTCCCAGTTGATCTTGCACTTTGGTAATCTCTGTTTTAGGCACATGTACTGACTCCTAGAAATCAGGAATCAATAGTTGTGAAAAGTTGATTTAATTTTGAAGCCTAATTAAAATGTTGTGTCTAATCAATGGTGCAATTGCTACTGCTATGCACCTCAGTGGTTTGATTTTGCCCATTTCAATATTGCTTTCGAACTTATATATATTCTGCAGGTTGAGTGTACTATACCCAAAGATGATGGCAGTTTGGCTTCATATGTTGGGTTCAGGGTTCAACATGACAATGCAAGAGGCCCCATGAAGGGAGGAATCAGATATCACCCAGAGGTACTCCTTTTTTGTGCTGCTTGTAAGGATATATATATATACTTCTCTAGCTGTAGTTGTTATCCTACATATTGTTACTTTTTAATGTGCATGGTTGTATATATATATATATATATGGAAAATGTAGGTTGACCCAGATGAGGTGAATGCCTTAGCACAGCTAATGACATGGAAGACAGCAGTGGCTAATATCCCATATGGTGGTGCCAAAGGAGGGATAGGATGTGATCCAGGCGAGTTAAGTGTTTCTGAACTCGAACGACTCACCAGAGTTTTCACCCAAAAGATACATGATCTTATTGGAATTCACACTGACGTTCCAGCACCAGATATGGGGACAGGTCCACAGGTTGACACCACAAAATGATCTTTTAGCAATTTTACCAACTTCATTGAGTTTCACATTGAATTTGGACTGACTTTTAGCAACTTTCCCTTTTGGTGTTCAAACAGACCATGGCATGGATACTAGATGAGTACTCAAAATTTCATGGCTACTCACCTGCTGTAGTGACTGGAAAACCAATTGTAAGTATATATATATATGTCCATGTAAAGAAATCTAGACATCTATCCTAAAACTAATTGCTAATGAAAGTAGTAGTCTAAGACCCTATAAACCACCATGCAATGCCTCACATTTCAATGTGAGATTTTCTTTCAACATGCCCTGCACGTGGTGCGTCACTCTAGCCTAACAAGTGGAGTATTTGTATTGGGTGATGTGGAAGCAACACATAGATATATAGTCTGCTCTAATACTAGTTAGGAATTTAGGCATCTATCTCAAAAATAATTGTGAATGAGAGTAACCCAAGACTCTTATAAACCATTATGCAAGACGTTACATTTAAATGTGAGATCTTCTCTCAACAATATATATGAATGTGCGTGATGGTGAGCAAGTACCACATTCTGGTCATTGCCTCTTACTAAAGTTAATGGCAATCTTGTATAATGGATCAAATGACCATAAATCCCACTGGTACTAAAAAAGTTGTTTGTTTCTACTTTCTATTGTGTGTCAATCCCTAAATTTAAGAAATAAAAAATATATAGGACCTTGGTGGATCACTGGGAAGAGATGCAGCAACTGGAAGAGGAGTACTTTTTGCAACAGAGGCTTTACTTAATGAGTATGGAAAGACCATCTCTGGACAACGGTTTGTTATACAGGTACTGCACAACTCCTATTCTATATAAAATTAGGCTTAATTAGGTTTAGAGCTCGATGATATATATGATTGGAATGGATAGGTTAAATGACTAGATCCATGTATATTCAATAAAGAAGATGGATGATATCTTCTAACTTCAAGAAAAAAATGGGAAGAATTAATATGGATTAGCCATAAAGGAAAACTTGTCCCTTCTTTAGGAGGGAATAACCTTGTTCATCTTCTTCCCATATTCTTCTTTTATTTTAGAAGTTCCTTCCTAAAATACACATAAATTTCGCCGTTTAACCTATCCAATCGAATCTTATTCATCAAACAAGGTCTTAATTAATAGCCAGCCTTGTCAAACTTGTAATTCATGGACTAGATTTCCAACAAAGTAGTTCTCTAAATTTAATGATAATCTCAGGGTTTTGGAAATGTGGGCTCCTGGGCTGCCCAACTAATCCATGAGAAAGGTGGAAAAATTGTTGCAGTGAGTGACATCAGTGGAGCCATTAAGGACAGCAAAGGACTTGACATTCCAAGCCTTCTCAATCATGTCAAGGAAAAAAAGGGTGTCAAGGGGTTTCATGGTGGTGATCCAATAGACCCCCAGTCAATATTGGTTGAAGACTGTGACATTCTCATCCCAGCAGCCCTTGGAGGTGTCATTAACAGGTACTTAATTGAATACATCATATGAAGGTTTTGAAACCATAATGAAAACCTCAAAATAGCAAACAAAAATTAAATGTTGTTTTTGAATGAAGGGAAAATGCAAATGAAATCAAAGCCAAATTTATTATAGAAGCAGCTAATCATCCCACTGACCCAGAGGCCGATGAGGTTAGTGCTTAATTGTCCAATAATTAATTAGAGTTACAGAGACAGAATTAATACCATTAATCTTTTATATACAGTGATTGTCCTATCTCAATTTGCAGATCTTGTCAAAGAAAGGTGTTGTAATTCTTCCTGATATATATGCAAACTCTGGAGGAGTCACTGTTAGTTACTTTGAGTGGGTTCAGGTATCATATATATAATCAGAATTAGATTTCTTTTCAATTAATTCTAAACAACGTTATTTTCCTTAGTAAGTTTGGTTTGATGGGTGGTTTTGTGGTGCATTGCAACTTGCAGAACATTCAAGGTTTCTTGTGGGATGAAGAAAAGGTGAACAATGAGCTGAAGACTTACATGACCAAAGGGTTTAAAGATGTGAAGCAGATGTGCAAAACCCATAATTGTGACCTTCGGATGGGAGCCTTCACACTCGGAGTTAACCGAGTTGCAAGGGCTACTGTCCTCAGGGGATGGGAAGCCTGATGAATCACTTAATCGCCATTTTGAATAAAGATGATGAGGGCTCTCATGATGAGACTCACTCCTACCTATTCATGTTTAGATAGGCACTTGGTATTCAATCGTTTCATGAGAATAACTTCATGAAAACTTTGGTTACTATTTTTGGTGTTACATTATCTTTCCAGATTTTATGAAATCCGTCTCAATGCCTAAGTTTAGGCATTAGTAATAGTCATTGGATTGAATTCGAGAGAAGTAATGTTAATAAATATTTCAACATTACAATCGAACTAAATCCAACGGTTGCTGATGGATAGGCATTCATCGATGCCTAAATAATGGCTTACATTAATTGAGTAATGTCTACTTCTTTCCTTTGTGCTATTGTCATTTCAAGACATGCCTTTTTTGTGTTTTTAGATGCCATTGAAAATAAGGATGAATAATAAATTATAGTCGAATTTCAAGCTCAGAAACAGCTACTAATGACACGCCCCGACCCTTGGGCACGTGACTAAACTGCTGAAAATTGACAACTGTTCCCTGTGGGCCCTGTTTCTGAAACTGTGAGCCATGAATATAAAATAATTTACTGAAATCACTGAAATTTTACAAAACAATTCACATAAAACCAAATGTAAAACCTTTTACATAAAAGTCACAGTGTAAAATAACTTTCTGAAAACAGTGCTGGTCCCACTGCGTCGTCTTCTCTCCACTGCTTCCTCAGCCTGCTCAACCTGCAAAACCGAACCCTGCACCCAACCACAGGTGCACCGGGTTTACACACAAACCCGGTAAGCTCACTAGAGCTCGTGTGAATGAAATCTAAATGAAAAACCTCAAATTAAACTCAATTTAGATAATCAATCACAATCCACTTTAATGTCTCACGCACAATCAAACCACAAATCACAAGTTAAATACCTTAACTTGATCCCCACATCCTCTAAACCGATCAAATCCACTGAAATCCTTAATCCCTCAAAGATCCTCTGTTTAACCTCTAACCGAACGATCACCCCGAACAATCCATCAGATCCTGACTTAGAATCCCACTAGATCGTCAATTAAAACCACTGATACTCTGAAACCTTTTACTTACTCTTAAATCTCAAATGACCTTTATTACTCAAACCCCGGTAATCAATTCTCGCCTAACCTTTAAATTCCAAACACCTCACTGTTACCCTTTGAGATTCCCCAGCTTTAAAACATTTTATAAATCCACTGAAAACGCTTTATAGAAACCCGCGTTTGAAATCCATTTTGCAAACTCTTTTAGAAAACAATAAAGCTGATTAAAGTCCCAATTTATAAAACAAGAACTGAAAACTCTGATAAATCAATAAAACTAGTCAGGTTCCCAAAATATCAATTAAGAACTGAAATCTGTAATTCTCAAGAACAACTGTAAGCTAACAATATAAATAAAACCATCATCTAAGTACCCTGGAAAACTGGCCATACACTTGTACGGAATGCTGCATCGTACGAGCAGGGCGAATCTAACTGGCATACACCTGCACAGAATTCTGCATCGTACAGGCAGGGCAAAGCTAACTGGCCATACACCTGTACGGAATTCTGCATCGTACAGGCAGGGCAAAGCTAACTGGCCATACACCTGTACGGAATTCTGCATCGTACAGGCAGGGCAAATAACTGGTCGTACGTGCACGCAGAGCTACCCCCAAAGGGCGAGGCACCGCAACACACGGCCCAAAGCCTTTGTGTGTGTCACGATGGGTCCCAAAGACCTTACTGAACTTATCTGCAGCTGGGTACTCATACGGCAATTTAAAACCACTTTTAAGTTCTTCAAACCACAACTAATAAAATCCTTTCTTAAAGAACCAAAGTTTCCAAAAACTGACAAATAAGATCAAATCTTTATCTTTAACCAAGAATAAACTGAGTTCTTAAAATCAGTTTCCCAAAACCGAAATCCACACCAAATCACCTTAACAAACAATAATCTTAAAATCCTGGGAATCCCAATCCTAACCGAAAGTCTCCAACTGGAATTCACAAACCCTCAACACCATCACTGATCCTTACTTAGTCCTCACTAAAGTTCCAAACATTACTTAATTCTGTAACCTCAAATAATCCTTAAATTATCGGTATTCCCATCCTAATTCCGTAACCCCCCTTAACTAGTAACTCGCAACCCAATCAAACAAACAAGACAGTCAAGTAACCAAATAAACTGAGAGTTAAAGGATCCTAGGTTCACTCACTGTGACCGCGCGAAGAGACCGAACTACCCTTCGTGTCCTTCGTGGCTTCTTTGCTCGGATTCTAAAATCCGACAGCATAACGGCATCGGGGATACAAATTCCCAAGCCGAGCGTACCTGTTAAGACCAGACAGTCCAAGAAATAACAACAGAAGTCACAACAGGTTCTTAACCAAGCCAACCATCACGAAAACGGGCGGGAACCACCACGCACGGTGGCTACCCGACCCTCGGAAACCACGCGGAAGGTCCGAGAACTCACCCACAAGCTCGAGTGGTTGGCCCGAGGCCGAAAACCAAAGAACGGTCGCTGGAACCGTCACACCCAGCGAGTCCTACGACGGTCAACAGGCGGTCAACAGGCGGTCAACGGCGGTCAACTGCCAAAAACGAAACTCGCGTTTAGCTAAAACAAACTACATGGGCACGCAGAGGAGATCGAGGGGATCAAAACTCGAACTTGGGTCGACGGCCAAAAGTGGCCGGAAACTAACGAAAACTGGCCGGAAAGCCGGCGGCACACCCACACTCGATCCGCTGTCCACGGCGGTCCCCCGGGTCAATCAAACCCACCAACACGCTGGGCTCGACGAGAGGAAGAGATCTGGGCGGTCACTGAGCCTTGTCGTCACCGGAAACGGCGAGATCGCCGCCGATCACCCACGGTGCACGAGCTGGATTTTCCGTTCCGGGCTGTTTCAGGAGAAACCGCCACCACCGGAGGGAAGAGGGAGGCGGCGCGAGCACGGCGAGCCGAAGATCGGCTCCAGCCGCCGCCGGACGCGCCCCCACGCTCGGGCGAAAGGCGCGGCTGAAGGTGGTGTCGCGAGAGAGACAGAAACTGCGGGAGAAAGGAGAGAGAAACTGCTGATTTCTGGGGTTCTGTGCCCTTTTTAAAATCCAACTTTTCCAAAATTACAACCTTGCCCTTCCCTTCACACGTCCGTAACTTTCAAACCGTAGCTCCGTTCGATGCGTGCTACGTGTCTACGAACTCGTGAGGACAAGACCTTTCCAACGAACCCAAAGTCAACGCGAAAAGACCTCCCGAACAAAAAGTCAACTTTTGCCCCTTTTAAAAGTCAAACTTTAAAATTTGAAAAACGTCCAAAACGTTTTACTTTCCAAATTAAAATCCCGAAAATCTTTAAAAAGCATTTCAAAACCACTTTGAAAAGTGAGGGGTGTTACAACTAAGCACCAAATTGGCCTAGGGACTAGCTAGCCTGCACTGGCAGTCTAACAACACCAACCATAAAATTAACAATACACATCTTACTTAAGTTTATAATACCAAGTGAGATACTTTGAGGCAAAGATTCATCATGTTGATTGATGATCGAGTATAAATCCTGCTAGTTTACAAAACAAAAAATTAATTTTTGTTGCAGTCAAAAATGTCTCTGGCCACGTGTATCAAAACATTTGTTCTTTTTTGAATTCAAGCGTGCCACCAAGTTTGATTGTGCTTAGACAAAAAATAACTAAAATAATTGAAACAAGATAAAGGAAGTTGCATCCTTAAAAGAAAACTAGGTGGATTTTGGAGGAGGTAGGAAGGAGCAAACGATAAGCAGCCGACCCAACTTCCGCTTGAATCTGGAATGGTCCATAATATCTTAAAGCAAGCTTGTGGCAATTACTAACATGTGTAGATTGCTAACGGTACGACTGTAACTTAAGATAGACCCAATCACCCACCTGAAAAACACGCTCAGTTCGATGCTTATCATGATAAGTTTCATGCAAGATTGGGCTAGCTGTAAATTCAATTTCAAAGCTCTAAACAAGGTATCTTGGTCCCGTAGATCCAAGTCAAAATCATGAGCAGTTATTGTACTTGGAAGATAAGTAGTAATAGCAAGGGGTATGTAACCATATAAGGCCTAAAAAGGTGTCATTTTGATAACTGAGTGGAAAGTGGTGTTGTACCACCACTTTGCCCATGGAATAGTAGAAGTCCAAGTAGAAGGTTTGTCCCCCACAAAACAATGAAGATAGTGCTCGAGAGTCCGATTAAGAACCTCGGTATGCTTGTCAGACTGTGGGTGGTATGCTATGCTATGACATAATTGAGTACCTTGTGCCTAAAAGAAAGCTTCCCAGAAATGACTTAGAAACATAAGGTTGCGATCACTTATAGAGTTACTAGGCATGCCATGGTGGCAGAACACGTCTCAAATGAATAATTCAGCTACTTACTTGGCAGTGTAAGGATGTAAGAGAGGTAAAAAATATCCAAACTTAGTTAGACGATCGACCACCACAAAAATTACTATCGTTCCTGTTGAGACTGGGAGCCTTCTATGGAATCCATTGAAATATCTAACCATGCTCCATCAAGAATAGGCAAGGGTTGTAATAATCTTGGTGGCATAATGGCTTCGTAATTATGGCGTTGACATGTATCACTCAGCCAAAAATTTCTTCACATCATGCTTAATACCTGACCACAAGAAGCTATAAGTTAAGCGTTTGTAAATTCGAAGATAACCAAAATGACCTATTGTGCTTCCATGAAATTCCAGTAGAAGTTTGTTTCGCCAATGCGAAGAAGAGGGCACAAAAATCATCCCTTTATAAAGTAATAGGTTATCATCGCGTAAGGAGAATCCTTTCTTAATTGGTTGTCTGAACTGAAGCGACTACATGATATCTCAACTCATAGGTATTGAAGTTAATGTCTAATTGATTGAAGTCAACGAAAGACAAAAATCTTGACATCTTTTTGATCATATTAAATGTTTGCTTTTACTTAGTTACTAAGTATTATGGTAAAGATTATCAAGCTCACATATAGGTGGCTAAATCATTACCTTAGAGATATGCTTAGACTTTTAAAGTTGGAAGGTTTGACACTCAAGCTCTTTTTTACATCATTACCTTAGAGATATGCTTAGACTTTTAAGGTTGGAAGATTTAACACTCAAGTTCTCTTTTAATGGGCACTACAAGAAAAAAGGCTTTTAACAACGTGCAATGCGTGTTGTTAAACTATAATGACAAAGTGCAGCCGCACGTGGTCGTATTCCATGTTGTTAAAAACTAGGAGTCTTTAACAACGTGTAGTGCATGTTGCCAAAAGTGACAATGCACATTGTCACAATGTCTATCATTTACACATAGTAGATATAAGACAACGTACGCACGTTATAGTCTAAAGAATCAACAACGTGACTTGCACGTTGCGGTAAGGTTTCAATTTTAACAACATTCGGTGCATGTTGTAGTCTAGGGAATCAACAACGTGCTTTGCATGTTGCAGTAAGTTTTATGTTCTAACAACATTTATTGCATGTTGTCTTTTATATTTTGACCACTTGCATTTGCACATTGTTATTTAATTTAATTTATTTTTTAATAATTTAACAGACCATAGTTATCCCCCTTAATCTTGACCTATAAAACAAACAATTTTATCCAGCAATAAAATTGATGATTAAACATCATTTTTCCCCCAAAGCAAACATCATTTATCTACCAATAAATTTGATGATTAAAATAGAGATAGACTTTAATTCTCCATGTCCAAATAAAACAAAAAGGATCCAAATCTAAATAACTTGTATTACAAAAAGCCCCAACAATACTATAAGTACGTCCTATGAAGAGTAGTTAATATGAAGAATGATCCACTTAGCTCCATTGAAGTTAAAGTCCATCTCGATTTTTCATTGTAGCAGCGCGGCAGACCATATCAATATGCATGTTGAACAAAAGCCAAAAGGTCTAAGGCCATTCTGCCATATAAAAAGCACTATAGTGATATGAGCATTGGAAATATAGAATTTTTAAAACTTAAAAGAAAAGAGTGAAATATCTCAGTAAGTTGCTCTCCCTTTCTAAAGAACTAAAGCTATTGAAAAAGACAATGATCAATCAGCTCTCTTGTATGAAGTCTATCAAATCACAGTTTGTAAAGGTTAAGGAATATCACCTTTACTAACTAAAGCAGTTTGATAGAGCTTTTTGGCCATGCAACTGTACTTCCTATAGCTTCACCAAGCTTTTTAAATTCATCTGTGGATCTAAACAAATTTAGATTTTCTTCAATCACTTGGTCAACCCACACCTTCCAACAATCACGTACAACAGGCATATGATGAACTTTAGTGCTTGGGTCAGTTGCTGCAATATGTCCTTCAGCCACAACTTCCTCAACATCAAAATTATACCAATGTAAAAGTTGACATTTTGCATTTTGAAGATTGATGGGTTGGCCTTGCGTAGGACGACTTCCTTCTTGTGACTATTATGAGCAAAATTAAAGAGATTCATGTTATATGGGCTGGTAGCACATCTTAAAGATTAATTAATATACCCTACTATATAATTATCATTAAATACTACTTACTTGAGGAGTACATGCATGTGAACTTATCACATCCTCCACATGAATGCTTTGGTTCTGTTAAAAGAAAATTTTTTTTGACATGTTAAAGTGCATATACAGGTTTAATACATTGGTTAGTAGAAGAATTTTGTACCTCTAGATTTGCTTTTAAAAGTGCTTCTAGCTTGGCTTCAATAGTTCCCATCCTTTGGTCTTGAGATTTTACAATTGCTTCAAGCTCCTTAACTCTTGTATTGCCTTGAACTACTGCATCTACTTTGGAAGGTGTAGCACCAAAACCAAGTGCACGAACTCATCCACGTGTTTCAGGTCCTAAAACTCTGGCAAGGGCATCATCCCGTATAGAATCTTTTGTTTGTGGATTCTCTTTTGATTCATTACACTTCTTTATTTGTTCCTATAAACATGGAACATAATTTTAGTAAACCAACATTACTTACTTGGACCAAATTAAAACAACATTAGTCATACACAAAGGAATTAAAGCATGCCTATAAAAAAAGATAACTCTGTCCAGTTTACCATTATGTCACCAACAACTTCATTAACAGGTGTTCCATTCTTTTTTTGGTACGCTTTTGTCTATAAGTCCATTCTTGTTATTTCATCAGGATTTGGATGGTTCGCTTTCTGCATGAAAACTCATTAGTTTGATATGATAGATAAATACATATATAATAAAAAAAGGTTTCATGCGTTTCCAAACTTTTAATCTTACCATTTCATTCTCCAAGCGAGCGTAGCCTTTACGAGTCATTGTATGCATAAATTTTTGCTTCTTTCTCATTGCTCTAAATTTTTCACTTTTGACCTAGAAAGCAAGGAATTGGATGGAAATTGTATAAAAGTTCTAATTTAAAATCACCAGACTCCACAAAATAATTAAGTAAACATATATATATATATGTGGCAGTATGTGTGTAGAGGGTTGACATGTTGGAGGGTGAGAATGTGCATAATTTGAGTGATGAAGATGGTGGGAATTCACTACATAAAATGCTTGATAAAGTAGAGCAAGACAGAAAAACCCACTTACAGCAACACATGAGTTTTAAATAAGAATAGAGAAAGAATTGTTGTTGGGTAGCTTAACTATAATTTTGTTTGAATTCATTTTCATTATAACTGTTTTTTGGAATTATGAAATAGCCAAATAATATGAGTTTTTTTGTTAAGAAGGAAGCTTATAACACTGTGATTGAATGAAAGCAAAAATGAATGAAAAGCTGAGAATCTATTTCATTTCATATTGTGAACATTCGTTACAAGCAGTATGCTTATATAGCAGCACAACCAAAGCTACAATTCTAACTGATTCCCTTAACATAATATTACAACTAGCACTAATCAAGTTAACCAATAGTGTAAGCTCAACAAACTAAACAAAATAACAGAAACTAATAAAATGAATACCAGCTTAGCTCATGTCTAAAGTATATTTAAGGTAAAATAAAAGGAAAACTTACTTGAAAATCAGCTCCAAGTCTCTTTTTGGCAAAAGCCTCCCATTCTTTATTCGATTTCACACTTGCTGGCCTAATAAGTCCGAATGCACGTGCCCTATTTGGTATCTGGTTGGCTTTGATAGGTTGACATGTTATCTTTGATTTATATTGTCTCCAATATTTCCCCATCATTTTAAAAATAATGCCTTTATGCACATCATTCACAACAAATGATTGCTGTATAATGTAATAGCATCTAGTTAAATGTCTAAATGAATAACAAATCAATCATAGACTATAGAAAATTTAATTGTAAAAGCCACTTGCATCTTAGGGGCAGGGCCTTTAGGAAGGATTCCCATTGTAGTCGGACCTCTTTTTTTCTTTGGTTGTGTAGATTGAGTGCCATTTGCATGTTCTATTAGCTGCACCTCTTCATCATCTCCCTCTTGGGTTATAGTTTCCCTTCTTGATGTTGTAATGTTCAATCGGTTTTGTTGTACAGATTTTCCACCAATTGCATGGTTGTTGGGTTGATTCTCTTCATTAGTGATCCTCCCTTCATTTAGTCTAATTCCTTCATTTTGAAGTTGGGTATCATCAAGAAAATTAAGAGCTCTGTGTTTATTCATTAATCTTTTTTCTACTTTCTTAGAAGTCTGCATAATACAATCACATAATTAAAAGTGTACCAATTTATATGTACATACCATGAAATTTTCTAACATAAAGCAAAAAAGGGATAGAGAAGCACATCAACCACTAACATAAACACAAGGTGGCACGCTGTACCTCACATGCAGCCATCTTGTGACAAGAAAAGGCTTTAGCACTGATGCTATAGAGCTAAATAATGATCTCTCAAACTAGCAACAACCCTGTTAAAAAAAAAAAAAAGTATGTTAGTGATTTAGTGATAAAGCAGTAAAGCTATTGTTCTCTTCTTTTAGCAAAAAATCATAGAAAAAATACATGTACATGATTCAAACTAGCAATAAATATTAATCAGAACATCCATGGGAGTATGCCAAAAGAAAGATAACACATATTAAATTGATTGTCAACTAAAATAATGATCTCTCAAACTAGCAACAACCCTGTTAAAAAAAAAAAAAGTATGTTAGTGATTTAGTGATAAAGCAGTAAAGCTATTGTTCTTTTCTTTTAGCAAAAAATCATAGAAAAAATACATGTACATGATTCAAACTAGCAATAAATATTAATTAGAACATCCATGGGAGTATGCCAACAGAAAGATAACACATATTAAATTGATTGTCAACTAGTAGTCTAGCTAGCTAGGTAGAAATACAATCTCTATATTTTTTAAGCCATCACACAAATTGTTACACTATGCATCACAAAACACCCCTTCGACACCCATCCGTGCATATTCTTCTTCTTCTTCATTATCATTGTCATAAAGTCTTGAAACATTAAATGAAGTAGATGGCCCACATTCAGTCTCATCACACATCTCCCATTCTTGAAAGCCTCTTGGTGGTGGTTGGATGACAACATACCAACTAGAAGTTTCATCCACCCTAGAATAAAAAACCAGTTTAGCTTGTGGAGCTAAAATGAAAGGATCCCGTTGAAATTTTGGTGGAGGTTAACTAAAGTGAATCCATCCTCAACTTTGACACCATTCGCAATATTTGCCCAATCACACTTGAATAGTGCAATATCAAATTCACTATAAAACTCCATAGTAAATGACTTTCTCATTGACCATTGCATTCTCTCTTGCACTAGCTCTATAAATTGTTGTCGCTTCAAGTGAGATACCACTATCTTGTGTACATGTCTCTCTATCCTTGGTATGAAATCGAAGCCTATTTATAATAAACCCAAAATAAGAAATAGATTGCTGCAACAGGCCATGTGCAAGCCATCTAAGAGTTTTTGACATATTTTGGACAATAATCTCAGCCTTAATCCGTCCAAAGTTTGAGAATGAGTTAGACATAAGTTTTGATCATATAAATAACTAATATGATGATATATTACGAAGTCTTACAATCTTAGCATCAAACCATTCATTGAAGCACTCCATGTGTTTATTCTCTAATAATGTTTCATTTCTTTCGAGACATCTATCTTCTCTCTTAAGTTCTTCCTTGTGCATACTAGTATATATAGAAAGTAATGCATTACAATTTAGATTTTCCCAAGAGTCTCTTGTGAGTTTCAAAGTATAAAAAACATCAATGTGAACACTTACTTTATATATGGCTGGACTTCTTCCGTATTGAGCAATACATATCGATGGGTAGCTTGTAACATATTAGTTGGAAGAAGGATTTGCTTCCCTTTAAATGTAGGGCGCCCTTCCAACAACAAACCATTCTCAAATTCTTCATTGCGTGCATGCCTAGAGCCTATATCATCAGCTTGTTTTATATATTTGCTACATAACAATGCACACTCTTCAACAAGATAATGCTCAGCTATACACCCCTCAGGCCATGCACGATTCATAACATATCTTTTTAACACTTTCATATACCTAAAAAATACCAATAAAATTGAATTAAAATATTTTTCATTCATTATACTTGTTACTTACAATCAATTATATATAAGTTACCTCTCAAACGGGTACATCCACCAATATTGTACTAGTCCACACAATCGAGCTTCTCGTCCCAAGTGAATTGTTAAATGAACCATTATATCAAAGAACGAAGGAGGAAAGAACCTTTCTAACATGCACAAAGTCTCAAAAATGTCTTCCTCCACTTTTTCCAGTTTGTTTCTATCTACAACTTTCTGACATAATTCATTAAAGAAGGCACATAATTTTCTTGGTCCTTTGGGTAGAAGACCCCAAAATGCTATCGATAACAGTTGTTGCATTAGAATGTGGCAATCATGGGACTTAAGCCAAATAACTTACAGTCTGCCAATGAAACACAATTTCTAATATTTGAACCATAACCATTAGGCAATTCAAATTAGCAAGCCTTCGACAAAAAGTTTGCTTCTTTATCTTAGACAAAGTGTGAGGTGCTGCTGGTAGATAGAATCTATTTCCTCTTCTTTCAGAGTGTAAATCATGTTTAATTTGCATGTCTTCCAAGTCTTTACGAGAATTAAGGCCATCTTTTTTTTTTCCTTTCAGACTCAAAAGTGTACCAAAAATACTCTCACAAATATTTTTTTGATGTGCATGACATCTAAGTTATGGTGCACAAGAAGACTCTGTAAATAAATCAACTATAGAGTGTTATAATCGTCATTAGCTTTGATAAGCTATGCTCTAAAGAAAAAATGAAAAAAAAATATATTATAAGTAAATCTGTAAATCATATCATACCTTCCAATATGGTAACTCAAAAAATATTGACTTTTTCTTCCATAAAAGATTAGGTGGTGAATTTGTATCCCCCTGCTTCCTCTTCTTGTTCTTCTTGTTTGTTTTTCCCCAATTATTCACAATGCCATCAACTTCAATTAGCTTTGATAAGCTATGCTCTAAAAAAATTGAAAAAAAAATATTATAAGTAAATCTGTAAATCATATCATACCTTCCAATATGTAAACTCAAAAAATATTGACTTTTTCTTCCATAAAAAATTAGGTGGTGAATTTGTATCCCCCTGCTTCCTCTTCTTGTTCTTCTTGTTCGTTTTTCCCCAATTATTCACAATGCCATCAACTTCAAGGCAAATTTCTTCACTTGTAGATATCTTAGGCCTTCTTCCATTTTCATGATGCCCATTAAACCAACTTTGTTTCATGCGAAACGGATGATCTGGAGCAAGAAATCTTTTATGACCCATATATGTGAACTTATGACTATGTGATAACCAACCTGAACATGTGTCTTCATGACAACAGGACATGTAAATTTTCCTTTGGTAGGCCATCCGGATAGATTTCCATAAGCCGAAAAGTCATTAATTGTCCACATCAAAATACATTTTAGGTTGAAATTCATCTTACTAAATGCATCATACATTTCCACCCCATTTGTCCATAGCACTTTTAAATCATCTATAAGCGGTGCCAAATAAACATCTATGTCATTACCCAGTTGCTTTGGACCTGGGATTAGTAAAGTCAACATCAAACTTTCCTTAGACATGCATAACCACAGTGGCAAATTATAAGGAGCTAAGATCACAGGCCAACAACTGTATGTAGAGCGATCTTGGAAAGGATTAAAGCCATCAGTAGAAAGCCCAAATCTAATGTTTCGAGGGTTTGATGCAAATGATGGCCACCTCTTGTTTATTAAATCCCATGCCAAAGAATCAACAAGATGTCTAAGTTTACCATCATGACTCTTATTAGTTGAGTCACCTTAATTGTTTCGTTGTCTCAGCTATAGCAAATATTCTCCTCAACCTCGGTATTATTGGAAAGTAACGCAATACTTTTGCAGGGACTCCTTTTTCAATTTTAGTATTGCTTGTTTTAACTTTCCATCTTGAAGCACCACATGTAGGACATTCTTTTGCACGCTTAAGCTCATTTCTAAATAGACAACAATCATTCACGCAGGCATGTATCTTCTCATATCCAAGTTCAAATGTCTTGAATATTTTTTTTGTTAAATAAAAGGAATCAGGAAGTGTGTTATCATCAGGTAGCATGTCACGAATTATTTGAAGCATGTGATCAAAGGCACTATCAGTCATACCAAATGATGCTTGAACTTGAACATAGTTACAATTGCCAATATGTTTGTGTACTTCATGCAACCAAGGTACAAGGGAACATTCTTTTGCACGCTTAAGCTCATTTCTAAATAAACAACAATCATTCACGCAGGCATGTATCTTCTCATATCCAAGTTCAAACATCTTGAATATTTTTTTTGTTAAATAAAAGGAATTAGGAAGTATGTTATCATCAGATAGCATGTCACGAATCATTTGAAGCATGTGATCAAAGGCACTATCAGTCATACCAAACGATGCTTGAACTTGAACATAGTTACAATTGCCAACATGTTTGTGTACTTCATGCAACCAAGGTACAAGGGAGTTTCAGCTGCTCTAACTAGATTTTCAATTTTTGCTTCTCTACTTTCACAAGGGTCCTTTTCATCCTCATCATTTTGAAAATATAAATCTTTGTACATCCTATATGTCTCTGGCATTTCCACATCATCATATTGGATAGATTCACTTAGTCTTTCACCATGAAATATCCAAGTCTTGTAATTAGGATCAACTCCTTTCATGACTAAGCGTTCGTACACTATATTAAAGTGGCGGTGTTGTAGGTTTCTACATATCAAACAAGGAAAGACAATCAAATCTAAATCTCCCTCTTTCGCACGAATTGAATTGACAAAATTATGTGCTCCCTCCTTATATTTCTCCCCAAGTCTACAATTAAAGTTTGTCTAATATCAATATCAAAGTCAATATATTACTAATGCGTAGATGTTATTTTATGTTATACGATGTTTAACCTGTCAAATTTCAACCATTCTTTATCCATCTTGAGAGACGAAATAGCCAAGCCCCCTATCACCATGATGTCCAAATAAAACATTATCCTAAAGCATAAAAGTTACACATAGAAATTCAATCACAACTTCATCTAAGCATAACCATAAAATCTTAGGTGTGACATATCTAAAGAATTGACACACATAATCTAAAAGAAAAAATGCATGAGAATATAACCCAACAACCCAAGTGCTGAGTCCTAACCCAATTAAGTAACAAAAGCATATATTGATACACTATATACATAACCACGTTGAAATTGAATGAATCCAATGCATTAGAAAAAGGTGAAAAACCTCTAATGGAGTCTTGATGGACACCTTTCTTCTTCCTTAGCCTTCGTTCTTTCTCCTTGGTGTGCACTAGGCCACTGATAAAAATAACAATTTTTTTTTAATGAACTTGCTAAAATACCAAATTGAAAAATAAAATAAAATAAAGAGCCACAAGCAGCTCACGTGAGATAAAAACACAAACAGCTTCCATGCACTCTTGCCCCTGCAACAGCCACCAACGCCAAAGCTTCATAGAGTCAAAAAATGTCCTTAAGGCTAGAATTTCTGGTGTAAACCTCATAAAACTCTCTAACACCCAAACTTAAAGAAAAATAAAATCTAACTTTTTATCACTAAATTCTGGGTTTTATGAGAAACTAAGAAAAGGTAAAGCTAACCATGCACAAATCAAAGACAAATGTTATGTCATCTCAAAGGCTCCATCTAACTTATCATGGACGACAGTGAATTAATGATCGAAGAAATTGTGTTTTTTGGGACTGAAAACTTGGCAAATTTTACTTCATATAAGAAGTTTATGGGGTCATCAATGGGCACCGAGAATAGCAGATAACATTTACTTTGAAATTACATCTTGAGCGCAAAAAATAAAAAGCCTTTATCCTTGAAGACTTGGACGTAAGATTTGGGGCTTTGTCCTTGTGAGAGGTGCCAATGAGATTTAGGGGGGAAAGATCGACGACAAGTGAGGGAGAGAAGAGAATGGGTTGGGAGAGATCAAAGACAAGTTCTCTTCTTGATGGGTTTAGGACTGCATTAGGGGAGAGAAGAGAATGGCTTAGTGGGTTTGGAAGAGCAAAAGTGGGGGACTGAATAAAATATTCGCGCACAAAATTTTGATGAAAGAGAGGGAAAATTCCTGCATAATTTTTGTCTAAATTCACCTGATTTAATTTTAACAACATGTAGCACATGTTTTTATATTTAGTAAATTCCACAACGTGCAAAGCATGGTGCAGTATAAAATTTTAACAACATGCAAAACAATCATGTTGTCAAACACCTGTAAATAACACTAATGACAATGTGCATTAAAGCACGTTGTAAAATACCTTCTTTTGTAACGCAAATTTGCCTCACGTTGTTAAACTCAAGTTGTTAAAAGGCATTTTTCTTGTAGTGGGGATGAGATAACCTTCATTAGATATTTTGTAAAAGCACTCTATGAACTTGATATAAATATCAAGTTTGTGTGTAAGATAAACGAGGAAGTTCTGTAATCAAGCAACCTCCTCTAATGATATACTAGGAAGGTGTGTAACCTTGCAACCTCTTCTAATGCTATACAAAGAAAGGTAGGTTTGCAAACAAGCAACCTCCTCTAATAGTATACAAAGAATAGAAGCTGTAATCTTGCAGCTCTTTCATCCATTCTCTTTGTATTTTTTCACTTATGAAATAATTTCCTATTTATGTTTTTCACCATAGTATCTGTCATGGTGAAAATTCCAACATGGTATCAGAGCTTGGTTGATGAAATCAACTTGGGCGTTAATGAAGATCAGATACATGAAGGTCGGATTCACAACAGCTAGAGTCTAAGCCAAAGCTAGAGCAAGAGCCAAAGACAAAGTTAGAGCTTTGTTGATCAATACAACTTTGGCTTCAGTGAAAATCAAAAGGAGTTGTCTAATGAGAATTTTGTGTATCTCAAATGGCTTCAATGAACCTCATGAAGAAAAGGTCTCGATTGAAGGGGAGAGGAAGGTACTGGAATATCACATCAGAAAGGATGCCAAAGCCCTTCACCTTATTTAGCTGGGTCTATCAAATTGACATATTTCCAAGGATCAGCAGTGAGATCAAAGCAAACGATGCTTGTGATGTCTTCAAGAAAGAATACAAGGAAATTAGTAAGGTAAGAGCTGTTAAACTTTAGTCTCTTGGTAGAGATTTTTTGAGTATGGATAGGCACACTGAGTATTATGTATAAGTGCATCTTGGCGACTCACAATGAGTTCTAAGTGTAAAATTAAAATACAAGCTCAATCAAGTTGTCAACAAGGGGAGCCTATATCAACTAAGAATCAGAAAAAAAAACACACCTTTGAGGAGAAATAGAACTTTGTTATGTTTTGCACACAATCTAAAAATAGTAATCATGCTAAGTGTAAGATATGTGATAGGAAGAGTCATTCAAAGAAAACTTGGTGGTTCTAAGGAAATCAGCAAGTTAATTATTCAGAAGAAGATTGTGATTTTCAGGGATGTCATTTTTCAATAATAATAAAAAAAAATTCATGGAATTGGGAAAACAACTTAGTTCAAGTTTCTACACTTCATGTTATGATGACAATGAAGCAGAAGAAAGTGAATAAGAAATTGAAATCAGACACTTTTCCAATCAACTCAACAAGCAAGTCCTCTATCTAGCTTCCACCACAAGAAGTTTTGAGGAAGCAGTGAAGGATGGAGCTTGGAGAAAAGCTTTGGAAGAAGAAATTTCTATGATTGAAAAGAATTCAACATGGGAATTAGTGAAAGACTTGTAGCAAAATGATACTCACAGCAACCAGGTGTTGACTATGAATGAGATCTTTGCAACAGTTACTAGGCCACACACATTACTCAATGAAGTCTTAAAGGGAAAAGGTCTTTTTAGATTCACCTCAAGGTATTATCATTGAAGGATAAGAACTGAAGGTGTACAAGCTTAAGAAGGCTCATGGCCTAAAGCAAGCATCTCAACATGGCTAAGAAGAATCCTAAAAGACTTTGGTGAGAAGCAAGAGGTAACAAATCCAATCCTGTGTGACAACAAGTCTGCTATAGCAATGACCAAGAATCCAGTTGATCACAGTCGATCCAAACACATAGCACTCAAACATCATTTCATAAGGGACATTGTAGATGACAATATGATTTTCAGGGATGTCATTTTTCAATAATAATAAAAAAAAAAATTCATGGAATTGGGACAACAACTCAGTTCAAGTTTCTACGCTTCATGTTATGATGACAATGAAGGAGAAGAAATTGAAATCAGACACTTTTCCACTCAACTCAACAAGCAAGTCCTCTATCTAGCTCCCATCACAAAAAGTTTTGAGGAAGCAGTGAAGGATGGAGCTTGGAGAAAAGCTCTGGAAGAAGAAATTTCTATGATTGAAAAGAATTCAACATGGGAATTAGTGAAAGACTTGTAGCAAAATGATACTAACAGCAACCAGGTGTTGACTATGAATGAGATCTTTGCAACAGTTACTAGGCTGCACACATTACTCAATGAAGTCTTGAAGGAAGAAGGTCTTTTTAGATCCACCTCAAGGTATTATCATTAAAGGACAAGAACTAATGGTGTGCAAGCTCAAAAAGGCTCATGGCCTAAAGCAAGCACCTCAACATGGCTAAGAAGGATCCTAAAAGACTTAGGTGAGAAGCAAGAGGTAACAAATCCAATCTTGTGTGACAACAAGTCTGCTATAGCAATGACCAAGAATCTAGTTTATCACAGTCGATCCAAGCACATAGCACTCAAACATCATTTCAAAAGAGACATTGTAGATGACAATATGATCGAGGTTGTATACTGCAGGACTGAAGACCAAGTTGCTGATATATTCACAAAGACATTACCAAAGCAAAGGTTCTACAATCTAAAAGAACTTTTAGGTGTTCAACAATTAGACATTAAGGAGGAGTGTTGAAGTTAATGTCTAATTGATTGAAGTCAACTAAAGACAAAAAGTTTGACATCTTTTTGATCATATTAAATGTTTGCTTTTACTTAGTTACTAAGTATTATGGTAAAGATTATCAAGCTCACATATAGTTGGCTAAATCATTACCTTAGAGATATGCTTAGACTTTTAAGGTTGGAAGGTTTGACACTCAAACTCTCTTTTAATAGGATGAGATAACCTCCATTAGATATTTTTTAAAAGCACTCTATGAACTTGATATAAATATCAAGTTTTTGTGTGAGATAAACGAGGAAGGTCTATAATCAAGCAACCTCCTCTAATGATGTACTACAAAGGTATGTAATCAAGCAACCTCCTTTAATGATATCTAGGAACGCGTGTAACCTTGCAACCTTCTCTAATGCTATACAAAGAAAGGTAGGTTTGTAATGAAGCAACCTCCTCTAATGGTATACAAAGAATAGAAGCTGTAATCTTGCAGCTCTTTCATCCATTTTCTTTCTATTTCTTCACTTATAAAATAATTTACTATCTATGTTTTTCACCATAGTATCTGTCATGGTGAAAATTCCAACAATAGGGTCATTGAGCACATCCTACTATATCAAGTAATAGTATTAAAAGGCTAGATTGCTCGGTGATGGCCAATAGCTCTGATTGACGAGATAAGGCATCTCAGCCTTAATTGTGAGAGCCAGCCCTATAATGAATAAATAATCATATCCAAGCAACTTCACAAGCCATTTTTGCTGAGATGGTGTAGTAATTCGTTGCTCCATAAAGTGTTGAATGGTCCTATGATCAGTACTAATGCAAAAATGATGACCCAAGATATAAGGTCACAATTTTTGCATAGCAAACAACACAACAAGCATTTCTTTATCATATACCGAGAGAACTTGATGTCGGCGTGACAATGGTTTACTCAAAAATGCTATAGTATGACCCTCTCATGAAAGTATAACACCAAGCCATATACCAGATGCATTACACTTGATAGAGAATTCCTTTGTGAAATTAGGTAAGGCTAATACTGTAGTGGTGGAGTTGGCGATTTTGATATGCTCAAATTCCAATTCTAAAGCTGAAGACCAATTGAACCATCTTTTTTTTAACATATTCATCAATGGCCGAGCAATTAGGCCATAGTGGCGAACAAACTTCCAGTAGTACCTAGTGAGGCCAAGAAATCCTCTTAAGCCTTTTAAAGTTGTAGGTCGAGGCCAATTGAAAAAACTTTCAATCTTGGTAGGGTCAACTACCACACCTTGGCTAGAAAAAAAGATGTCCTAGATACTTTATTGAACTAGCAGTAAAAACACATTTACTCTGCTTGACTTTAAGCTCATGTTGCCTAATTAAGTCAAGAACAATGGTTAAATGGTTTAGGTGTTTCTGCATTAGAAAGGCTATAAATCAAAATTTCATCAAAAAATACTTGAACAAATTTTCTAAGATGAATGTGAAAAATGTCATTCATGAGCGACTGCAAAGTAGAAGGAGCATTGGTCAAGCCAAATGGCATAACAAAAAATTCGAAGTGCTCATCATGTGTACGAAATGTAGTCTTCTCTATGTTAGCAGTATGCATTATGATTTGATGGTACCTAGATCAAAGGTCCAACTTGGAGAACACCGTGGCACCATGAAGCTCACCCAACAACTCATTTATGACCAAAATAGGAAACCTATCTTTCACAGTCGTAGCATTCAAAGCCCGATAATCCACACACATTCTCCAAGTACCATAATTTTTCTTAACCAACAACAAAGGAGAAGAATACAGACTCACACTTGGCCTGACAACAACTCATCTATGACCGAAATAAGAAACCTATCTTTCACTGTTGGAGCATTCAAAGCCCGATAATCCATATACATTCTCTATGTGCCATCATTTTTTTTAACCAACAACACAGGAGAAGAATAAGGACTCAACTTGGCTTGACAACAACTCATCTATGACCGAAGTAGGAAACCTATCTTTCATTGTTGCAGCATTCAAAGCCCCGATAATCCACATACATTCTGTAAGTGCCATCATTTTTCTTAACCAACGACACAAGAGAAGAATAAGGACTCACACTTGGTTAGATTACCCCACTTGCTAACATCTTCTTAACAATTTTCTCAGTCTCACTCTTCTGAAAATAAGAATATCGGTAAAGCCACACATTAATATATAGGAGAAGTTCCTAGGATTAAAGGTATCCTGTGGTCATGTATACGAGTTGGATGAAGGAAGGTTGGCTGTTAAAAAAATGTTTTCGTAGTTAGCCAATAATCTACAAGCATGAGGGTGGATAGGCAATGAAGGTAACACCTGGGAAATAGGTTGCAACTGAGCCAAGAAAGCTTGTCTTTCCTCAACCAATAAATAAGACATTACTTGGCAGCTAACCAAGGAAGCATCAGTAGACATGAAACCCTATAAAGAATATGAAACCACTTTTGTGCAAAATTGCATTGTCAACCTCTCAAAATTCCAAGCAATGGTACCTAAAGTTTTTAACAACTAGTGCCCAACAAAATTTCACAACTTGTAATAGGAAGAACATAGAACATTCAAAGCCTTGTAAATGCAACAACAATCTAGAAGTATGACCTCTTGTGTGCATAGAAGAACCATACTCTTGTGTGCATAGAAGAACCACTGGCAATAGTAAAACATAATAAAATTTCAGTATCGATTGGACGTTGCACATGCTTAACAAGGGTAGGGTGTATGAAATTATGAGTAGCCCTTGAGTCTATCAACACGTGAACCCGCCTCTTACTAATAAACCCAAATAAACGCATTGTCTCTGGTTTCCCAACCTCATTGATAACATGTAATTTTATCTTGGGCTCAACGACATCCAATATATCTACTATTTCAGCTTCAACCTCTACTGGAGACTCCAGTGAATCCATAGTACAATTCTCATACCCCTCTAGTAGAAGAACCTGACCTAGACCACATGATTGCAATGATGATTCGCTGCATATGGACAATCACAGAAAAAACAAAGGTTCTTCTCCTGTTTGTCCATGTACTTAGCTTGAGATAATCGTCGACCAGGTGAAATAGAATGTGGTGGACCCTTCTAAGTGTAAGATGGAGGAGGTTGTGAAGACAATGGCGATGCCGATAAAGCTAGTGTAGTGGTTCATGACTGAGACAAATTTCCTCGAGATTGCAAGTGTTGACCTATATGCTTTTCCTCATACACCCGAGCCAAATCAAAGGTAGCCATTAGTGACTAGGGTCGCTGAGCTTGCATATCCACATGTATGTTCTCTTGCAGAACAGCCACAAAGCATGCAACTAAGAGCTTATCAAAGGCCAGCAAGCCAATTTAATGAATTAAAATTAAAATTTAGTGACCGTTCCTACTTGGCAGAGCCAAGTCAACCTCTCTTGACAATCCAATGAATTATGAAAGCCAAATCGTTTGAGCAGCATCTCCGAGAACATAGGCCACTCATGTGGAAAGCAAGGTCGATACTAGGGCCACCACATTATTGCATCGCCTACCAAGTGCAACACGGCAATGCCCACCATACAAGCAGCGAGAACTTGATAATGGTCAAAGTATTGATGAGCTCGAGTAAGCCAATCAATTGAATCCTCCCCAAAAAAATGATCCAAGTTCAAATGCACATGGTGCATCCAAGGTTGAAAAGAGTCAGTGGGTGACAGAGGGATCTCGGGAGAATAGTGATAGGGGTAGGAGAGATGGGGCTGCATATAATTGTGGGAGGGTGGAGGAAACAAAATACTCGAAGGAGGGTAAGGGGGTGAGGGGGAAGGTACGGTTGGGTGGTTGTGTAAAGGGGAGTGGTAGTGTGGCCTAGAAAGGGCGGCAGAGGGGAGTGGAGAGAAGTGGAAGGTGACATTGAGGTAGCAGAGAGGACTACTAGCCAACTAGTGGGGGTGGAAGCAGAAGGGGAGGTAGTGGCAGGTGGGTTTGGAGTAGCATTCCCTGATAGAGAGATAGGTCTAGAAAAAGGAACCAAAGAGAGGGACCGCCCATCCAGGGCTACGGATTTCAAATCGTGAAGCACCTGGTGAAGTTCCTCAAGGAAATTTGAACAAAAGGAATCCTGCTTGGAAGATAATTGAACAACAACCTCACGCAATTCTTGAATCTCCGAAGTAGTGCGATCTTGGTGAGCACAAAGGCAAGCTCAAGAGGCATGAGATTCGTCGGATCAAGCATTGCAGACCCTATGATCGGGGGCTTTGATACCACTTAGGCCCTATTTGTTTGGACGTAATCTAGAACCGTAATGGGAATGCAATTCCATTCTGTTTAAAAAAGGTGTTTGGTTGCACTTAACCTTGGAAAGGAAACAGATAAAATTGAAATTGACTGAAGTCAAATTACTAAAAACAAGCGTAATAGCAATACCTGGAAGGGGGTGGTATTGTGATTACATCCAATAACATGGAATGAAAAATTATGTTTATTGCCCTTGCTTATTACCTGGTAAATATCAACAAGCATTAAAAGAAAATTTCCAAAATATTGATAACCCTCTTAGACGTTCTTTCTTCCTCAAAGCCTTTGCCACCTAAAGTTCTTGATTGTTTTATTTTCTTGAGTTTTTTTGAAACATACGTTGGTCTTACTTTTTGGGTATTTTGTTTCTTTTGCACCTTGTATTGTGACATGCTTTGATGGAGAAAGAGAATATGTTTTACATAAACTCTCTCAGTCTCACGTACTTAGTAGTTAAATCATCAAATATATATATATTAGTTGCTTTTCACAGTTTTGGTATATACTATAATGATATCTATTAATCAGCATTGATTACTTAATTAGAGCTTTGATGTTCAATTGGTGGTATATAGCTTTGGTGTTCATTGAATTAAATAAAACCTTACACATAACATATATATATGACTAAGTTTTTATTTAATTCATATTAATTTATCTCATTTAGTATTCTTTTATATTTGATCATGATTCTGGTTAGCAATCAAGTTAAAATTTTACTTCAACCCGTCCTTGTTTAGCCTTTTGGCCTTTCTTTATATTGTCTATAGTGAATTCAATTTTAGCAAGGTTGTTTAATTTAGTTCAAAGCTTTTGTGGTTCAATTTTATTACTGTTATTAGTTCCTTATTAGGTTGTGATTTTGATTTTGTATTGCAGTCATGGCACGTAGGATTTTAGACAGAATGGAAAAAATAATGGTTGCACTATCGATTATGATGAATATATTTAACCTCATGTGCATGATGTGTCATACCATAGACATTATAGAAAATACTTATTGAAGAAGCAACCTGCTAATAGAGTTTTCTTACAGAATGATAATCTTAGTCGAATGATTTACAGAAACGATTTGACATGTATCGAGCAATTAAGAATGGATAGGCATACTTTTAATATGTTGTGCTCAATGCTTCGTACTACTGGGAAATTAAAAGATTTAAGGCATGTTAGCATAGATGAAACGGTTGCAATGTTCCTACATATTCTTGCGCATCATGTAAAAAATAGGGTGATAAAGTTTCGTTTAATTTCTGAGATCTAGTGAGACTAGTAGTTGGCACTTTAATGCAGTATAGAATGTAGTCCTCCAATTACATACCAGCCTATTAAAATCACCCGATCCAATTTCTAATAACTCCACGGATGAGAGATTGAAATGGTTTAATCTTTTTACTGTTATAGAATTGTTTAGGAGCGTTAGATGGTACTTACATTAGAATGAATGTGCCTAAGGTGGACAAGGCTAGATATTGAACTAGAAAGAATGAAATTGCAACCAATGTCTTAGGAGTTTGCTCCCATGATATGCAATTTATATATTTTTGCCAGTTTGGGAGGGCTTAGCAATTAATTCTTGAGTTCTTCGAGATGCTGTGAGTAGGATGAACGGTTTAAAAGTTCCAAATGGTAAGCTATACCTCTAAATTTTATCATTTTTTTTTCTCACTATTTAACAAATTTTACAATTGCATATAATAAAATTTGAAACTATTATTTTAGGTTACTACTACCTAGTGAATGATGGATATAAGAATGGAAATAAGTTTCTTGCCCCATATAGAGGGCAATGATATCATTTGAATGAGTGGAGAGAGGGACACACCTCAACTACTCATGAAGAATTTTATAACATGAATCATTATGTTGCTAGAAATGTTATTGGGAGGTGTTTCGGTTTGCTTAAACTTCATTGGGCAATTCTTAGGAGTCTTTCTTACTATTCCATTAAAACCCAGTGTAAAATAATTGTGCTTGTTGTCTACTTCATAATCATATAAGAAAGGAGATGCTTGTGGATCCATTAGAGAATGAATTGCATGAGGAACATGTTCATGAGGTTCAAGGTGATCCTATAACTGTTGTTGAACCATCTAACTTGTCACGCCCCAAATCTAAAACATACCTATATATCTCAGATTTAGGTGTGAGTCACATCCTGATCGAAGTAAATTAATTTTACTCCAACCAACTGTGATATATACTAGCGTAGATTAAATTAATTTGGCTTGGAAATTAAAATGAACTTCTTAAACAAGTCAAAGTAAACTATTACTTTATATCAGAGTAGGTAGGTTCCAAATTACAGGGTAATTGATTGTTGATTTACATTTATTTGCTACTAATAGTGTAATAACAAGCACAGCAATTTCCTAGGCACCACTTGATGTTCCTTCTTGAAATTAGCACCTGCACAAGTCTGTTAACAGCGTGAGCTTTTAAAGCTCAATAGGGACTTTTAGTTTCTCATGGACAGCCATTACACTTGATCAACATTTAATAAGATAGTAAATAATCACTATCAATCATGCATGCAAAGATGAACAATGCATGTACTCACTCCTTATCTACTCCCGTTGACACACACACAAGACAAACAGGCCTACACGTCCCATACCGGCATCTTACCACTGTGGCCCCGAATGTCCCATGTATGAGCCAATACCCATCCGTCCCTTAGCCCCAAATATTTTAAATATTGTTCTTTCCACTTTTCCTTCAACAATCATGAGAACACCAAGTACATCTCCCTTTCTCCTGAGTGTCTCTAATAAATCACAAGACCACCGGGTACATCTCCCTTTCTCCTCGGTGTCTTAATTAATCATTTTCTTAACATTTTTCACAACCACACTTTTCTCATGCACTTTTGATTATGCATGTAATGCCATAATCAGTAATGAAAATTAAATGATCATACCCACAAATGTATCTTCATGATAATGACAAATTATAAAAGCGTCAAGCCATAACTTCACCATCTATTTTAAAAATAATAATAAAGATAATAAGAGAATAACCATAATAATTGGACTGACAAGAATGAGAACAATTTGTATTGAATAAAATAGAATATATTACACAAAGAGTATACCAAGCAATAATATATCTATAAATATATAGTCCAATCATTGGGTACGACCTACCTTAATTTCTTGAAGGGTTCTCTCTCGGTTGGTTTCCACGTGCCCGAGTCTATAACAATTCAATATTTTATAGTTTAGATACAATATAAGTTTATTTAGTTTAATTTTACTCTCCTCTTAAGCAGAGTATAACTGAGAATCTAACTTATAGGTGTCCGATTGACTTAAAACTAGTACCATTAGACTCGTAACGAAAAAGATAGTTAGAATAATCAAGATTGGGCCAAAAATGCTACCGGAAAGAGCTACAAGCACGACCATGCGCTGGGGTCGCTAGCTAGTGACTATTCATCACATTCACCAAAATAGCCCATGTTTTCCAGTTTTTATCTCAAATTTGGCTTAACGTTTAACCTATCAAACCTTCATCAAATTATGTAAACTTATACTTGTTTGAAAGATCTGCATCACCTTTTTATAGCCATATAAAATTTGTTCAAAACAGAGCTAGAAAACTCGAGATAAATGACCACAAAGTAAGCTACCCGAACTGTCATTTTTCCAGAAAATTTTCAAATTTTTCTTCAACTTTCAACCTCATTTTGATACCTCAAACTTGATAAATTTTAGCTATCTTATACTCATTTTAAAGCTTGTAATACCATCTTTAAAAACATATAAAGATATTTCAAAATGAGTGGTTAAAACTCTAGTTATAAGTCTCAAAAGGAGGCCATATAAAACTGTGAATTTTCTGAGAAAATTTCCGGATTTTTTCAAGTTTCTTTGTTTTTCATTTTCTTTCGATTTTAAACTACAAAACAAGTTTCTAGGACTATAACAAGATAATTTAAAAGTTATTTTCATTTAAAATCGTAAAACAAAGGTTTGTAGTTGAAAGTTTAAAACTCAACTTTAACAAAATTTAATAAGAACACCCATGTCTCCATGGGTTCCTTGAGCTCACCTTTCTTTCTAACTTCTTGAGTTCTATGGAGGCTAAAACCTGTGGATTCCTACGGTAAAGAAGACCCACAGATGACTAAAAGATGTTAGTTTAATCAAAGTCTAAACAATTAAGAAGGATAAAGTTTAAAATTAAACTCTAACCTTCTTAAGTTTTCCTTTCTTCTTCCATGCCCTTTTCTCTAGCTCTCTCCCTCTTCTTTCTTCTCTCTTCTTTCTCTCTTTCTTTCTTTCTCTCTTTCTTTCTCTCCTTTCTTTCTCTTCTTTGGTTGCTTAAGAGTGTTCATCACTCACACAACCTCCCTATTTATAGCCAACTTCTTGGTTCAGGTAACTATTTAGTTAGCTCATCTAGTTATGCCATTAGAATGGCTATCATTACTTAAGTTATGACTCATGCCTTATAATCACTACTAGTGGTGACTCACCCTTTTAAAACCAATCACAAGCTCACACACCTCACTTTATTTCACCAATCACAAACTCACACACCTCACTTTCTTTCACCAATCACAAACTCACACACAAACCACAAAACCAATGAGAAACTAAGACATCCAAGTGTAAAAGTTGTCTTCCAAGTATCTAGTCATCAAACATATATGTATATGTCTATATACATATGCTTTTCCTTTATTTATTTAGTTGGGCTTTTCACTCATTTAAAACATCCATTTACTTGGGCTAAAACAATGTAATCTAAAGTTAAGTACTTAGCCCATTCTAAAGCCCATAACTAAATTTATATATATATATTTCTTAGGGATATTACATGACTAGTGGAGTGCTTGGAGGATAAATTTAGCAATAAACATGTTCAATGAGTGGAGGGCTAATAGGCTAGTTGGTTGAAAAACTTGTATTAACAATTATTGCATCAACTTTACGTCATTGCTTAGTAGTTTATATAAAATACATTATGTGACACATTTATGTTTAAGGTTATTCTAATTAGTTGATTTTATGTGACTTTATTTATTATTTGCAATGGCTTTATTTGTGGAGTGAAGTTGGATATGTTCTATTTATGATATTTATTGTTTTTTGGCTTTTTGGATTATAACTTCTTATTTATAGGATGAATTCTCAAACAAATGATCAACAAAGGGGAAGGGGAAAAAACAAGCATGTGTGGGCAACAACAGAGGATGAAAAACTAGTTAAATGCTTGGTAGAGTTATGTGTTTTAGTAAAATGAAATCTAACAATGGGTTCAAGCTAGGAACCAATGCACTAATTAAAATAAGAATTAAAATATCATTTAAAATAATAAAAAATGCTAAAAGATAAGGAGTAGAAAGCATAATGTAAGGTTAAATAAATGTGATAAAATGAGCTCACCAATTGTAGTTGCTAGCCTAATACACGTATGGTATTTTCATTTTGAATTTTAGTTATTTCTCTCTCTTTTTCATGTTTCTTAATTTCTTGCTCATGAGCTAACACAGGAAACAATTTGGGCAACGAATTATGTTTGTTGCCCGACGTCACATTTCGTCGCCCCAAATTTAGGGCAACGTTTGTCGCTACAGGTCAGCCGCCCAAGGTTTTGGGTGACGAAATTATACTTTTGTCGCCCAAAATAGATCTAGAGCGACAGATAATTAGACTTTCACTGATAGAATGTTTCGTTGCCCAAAAAGCCTTGAGCAACGAAAATAGAAGGCGTCGCCCAAAGTCACTTAGGGTGACAGAATATTTAGTCTCCCGAAGGAAGATTTGAGCACTAAACAGTACACCGTCGCTTTATCAAGCATAGGGCTACAAAATATGTCGTTCCTCAAAGTCGATGGGGCGACGGAAATAATAATACGTCGCCCAAACACCTAGTTTCAAGAATTTTTTAGTGTAATTTTCTAAAATGTTGGGCGACGAAATCCTATTTTCGTCTCCCAAATACAAATTGGGTGACGAAGGAGTTCGCCGCCCTAACCTTTCCGTAGACTTTGAGCAACAAAAACGCCTTCGTCGCCCAAAATGTTGATAATTGTTTTAAAAAAATTTGTGACTTTTATATTTGTTTCCAAAAAATATTAAATAATTAATAATTATATTAATAAGTGTATTATTTACACAATTTTTAAAAATATAATTAATGATCGAAATAGTCGGTCATAGCTTTAGTTGCACTAATACAAAAGTAGTATCAAAACGAAAACCAATGTGCAACAAAGTGCGTTTATACAAAACCCGCACCAAGAAGGAAGTTGAGGTCGCATATAGTACGCCTTTTAAATGACAACAAGCCATCCTCTTCTTCCTTCATATTAAATATAAAGAAATAAAATTATAAGGATAGTTGTTTAGAACAAAAATAATTAAGTACTAACACAAAAATTAAATTTAATAAATAAATTAAACTAACTTATAAGAAAATCTAATAAAATTGTTTAATTAATATCAAATTTGAAATTTAATTACAAAGTTAATTTACATAACGCTTTGAAATTGTAACATTTATATAACACTTTGAAATTGTAACACGGTAAATAATTTACCTCGAAGACAAATCATAAATCGAACAAATTCAAATATATTATCCTGCAAATCCACAACACAAACAAAGTTAGAAACAAATTTAAATGGGTAAACTGCAATTTAGTACCTTAGGTTTGGGTCGAATTGCAAGTTGGTACCCCTAGTTTTTTTTTCAACTTTTTGGTACCTCAAGTACATTTTTTTGGCAAATACATACCTCCGTCAACTCTTCTGTCTAAACCTCCGTTAAATGCTGACGTGGCATTGACACATATCTCAAATGTCTGCCCAAATGTAGCCACGTGGACAAATAAATAATAAAATAATTTTAAAACAAAAATAAATTATAAAAACTGAAAAAACTTTAAAAACCCACAATTAAAATTTGAAAAAAAAAACCTGCAATTAAATTATAAAAAAAAACCCATCAAGAACACCAAGAACACCAAATCCAGCAACCCATTATCATCATCATCATCATTATCCACCTCTGATACGAAAATCAACGATCTAAAACCCAGAACCACCTCTCCTCCTCCCTCTCCCACTAACCCCTACCCATTCACCGCCGTCATCTCCCTCACTCATTGCCAATCCCGACAACTCCCTCACTCATTATAGAAACACAAAAACACAAAAAAAAAAAAACACAAGAACTTTGGGATTGCTCCCTAAAAAATCAAAATATCATCTAGAAATTTGATGAAATTATTGACCACAAGATACCCAACTCATCTTCTGCTGCTTCTTTTGTTCTATTGATCTTCTTCTTCTTTTTCTTGTTCTTTTTTCTGGGCTGGGGCTGTAGGGAAGGGGTGCGATGGGCTGATGGGGGAGGGTGCGACTAGGCTAGGGGGAGGGGAACCTATGTCTTCGTTATCAGTTTCATTTTTGTGTATTTTTCATATTAAAGTAGAATTTGATTTTTGGGTTCCTGGATTAATGCTACTTCAATTGTTGTTGGCTAGTTTTGATAAGTGTGAAGTACTATGGGTTTTTATCATATATCACTTTGCAAACTCAAACACGAATCAGGAGAAGAAAGAATAAAGAAAAAAAATGACAGAAGAAGAAAGAAAAAAAAAAAAAG
>QANT01005341.1:0-54251 GCA_003254885.1 Purshia tridentata
ACACAACAGTTTGTCAATAGGGAGGCTTGTAACATGAGAGAGAGAGAGAGAGAACAATAAATTAAAGAAGTAAGATATGAGGGGAACGTGGGCGCTGTTTCCGTGTCTCCCATTCTCTAAAATCCCTATAAACTATTGTTGCTCATCTCCTTGGCTGAAGAGCTCTAATGCTAAATTAACCAACCCTCTTCTTGAAGGAGCTGCCTCTGTGCCATACCATTTTTTTTTTTACCTTTTCTTTTATTGATTCTCATCTCTTAGAATTGGTGAAATCGGTTGCAACTAGCCACTTGTTGATGAAGACTTTGAAATGGGAAACGAAAAAAACAATTACACATAATTTGTGCAATTTATTTTTATGTAGATTTACCAGCTTGTTGATTATTCAATTGGTCGATTCTTGCATTCCACATATATAGTTGTCATTCAAAATGAACTTTAGAACCAGACTTTTAGACATTACAAAAAGCTTGAGTTTGATCTAAACTGAGAACGCATGGAGTGCTTCTTATCCCAATAAGTTGGCCAGTTTTGTTAAAAAACACAAAAATAGAAGGATTTTCTTTCCGAATATATATTGTATTTATGTGCATCCCTTATTCTTGCCTGCTGCTTTTGATGTCATGACTTCAGAGCTAAGCAATTAGAGCATACAGAAAGAATGAAAGCATGGCAGAGAACAGAAGGGTGTGGAGCTGACACAAAGTATGCAACTCTGGTTTAGTAATAATATGTAACCAGATGTATCACTATCAAGTTATCAACTATGTCTTGCCAAATTACAAAACAAAAACAAAAAACAAGAAAACCCATTTCTAGTCACCCAAAATTGAAATGCTAGCCTGTTAGGTGCCAGCTGGTTAAAGGGAAAATCAACTAGAAATCATATAATATATGTCAAGGTACTCTGTTTATTCATCTTCCAATGCCCTAGTCAGTAGCTGAGAATATTCGAATTAAAATTTTGGAGTATTAGCATGTCAAAGAAGTTGCAGTTGTCCATTCATTGATTTTTGATACCTATTACCTGAAGTGTGACTCAGGTGGTAAGAAGGTTGAAGTAGTAGTGAAATGTAACTCTTATGTCTTAGGAATTAAACAGAGGAGAAGCATTGGGCAAGTGAGGCCATTAAGTGGTGGTTAAGAATACCAACACTGCTTTTAGTGTCATATATATGCCTTGCATCTGGCCAATACAACCTAAGCTGCTGCAAATAGAGTCAAAACCAGACATGTACGAGATAAAACCCGGTTTTTAGGGAATGAAACATGTCATGTCAACAATTAATCAACTACTCCACTAATGACAAGTTCTATTGCTTTAATAATAATGGGGTTTTTGTAGCATACATTGGACAGACAAGCACAACTCATTAAGCACTAGTAAGGGGAAACTAATGAGCTAATTAATTAGGGATTCCAGTGCTAATTTTGAGGAAGACCTTGCTTATTGCGCCTCTCAGCTCCAACCAAGAGTTATCTTGGGGTTTGCAATGCTAAGAGTATTAATCTTTTATCATTCCCTTTATACCCTTCAGCTCTACTATTCAATTTCGAGCTTCCACTTCATGTGGTTCTTAGTCAGACCATGCCACATAACAGTACAAACTACAGAGGGCTGGTAAAAAAAGATTACTACATTAATCAACCGTTGTCAATTACTCATATATGTGTCAATGACGGATGCTAGCGAAACTCTTACATGCCATTAATAGTCTCTAGAAAGTTCAGCTCCTAAAGCTAGACCTATTTTGCAAAGAGATTATCAAATATTATAGAGTTATAGACTCCAGACTCCAGTCCCAAGCTATACCCTATTTTCACCTTAGCTCAAATCCAATGTAATTGCTTTACACTATGCTTTTAAGATTCTTTTGGGGTTCTTCTTAAGCAAGGATTGAAGGTAAGTTGGGCTTCTTTCTTAATCTAAAACAAAATCATCTGAGAATTCCGAATTATAAAGTTTCACACATTGTTATTGCACACAACCCATATTATTTCTATACCATGCACGTGTATGCTTGATGAAACGACATAACTGGTAAATATCCATCCAAAAATAAAGAGAAGAAAGAGAGCCCAAAAAACAAATAGAATCAAAGAAGAGAAGAGGGTGGCCAACCCCACGTGCCAGGAAAAGCAGAAAGGTAATATAGTAAGTAAGAAGCTCACGTGCAAGGGATCCAAAGGCCTGGCTCTCTCAAATATAAACCCAAACTTGCAGAGTCCAAAAGCTTGAGCGTGTCTTGGGACTGACCAATTTATTCCTCTTTTTCTCACTCTAAGGCTTCAAGTTGTGTGGTGGTCAACGGTCAAAGATCCAGATTAACAAACAGAGTCTAAAGAGATGAGATGATGTGGTTAGAAGAACAAATAGGGGATGCTGGGTCAGCGCATGAGCCGCACGAGGGGATCTGCCTGCCCCTCTGGCCCCTGCAGCTCTGCCTAGTCTGAGAGACTCAGACTGAGTCCCATTTTGTTATGTTCAAAAAGAGTTTTCTTTATTCTTAAGGCCTGAGTCACAATGCACAGTCCTTTTCCAAAGATTAAAGACTGGCTGGGGTGACTACCTCTGCTCAACATCATGTGGTCAGTCCAAGGCTACACCTACACCATCATATACATAAATATGAACCATACACAAACCCTCAAGTAAATTGGTTTCAAGTCTTCCGATTATCAAATCTAGTAGCCCTTTTCATCCTCTTGGATCTCTTCTTCTTGGACATGCATATTTTATTGTTCTTGTTTTGTGGTAGCGGTAGCCTAGGTAATTGCAGCTGTAGAAGTAAAAACTATTCTGTGTATGCGCTTATCAACACATTAAATCCAGTATTTCCAATCGGCTACCAGTACAGTACAGTTTTATAAGAGAATTGTTTATTAACTGAGCATATGCCTTTATGCCATAATCAACTCAGCCTAATTAAGATTAAAATGCCCGTTAATCTGTCATTACTAACCAGAAACCACTAATAGAGTTCTTGATAATGTTAGGCACTACTACTATTCTTTATACAGTAAATAAAATACTTCTCTTTAATAATGGTACCATACACCTGCCCCAGATTATCCACCTTTTCAGGTTCTGTTTTCTTCTTTTTAATCATTTTTATAACTATAAAATACACTATACAACAAATCAACAAAAAATATGATAATACATGTATGGAGAAATGATATTCAAATGGCTCAAACCTAGTCTCAAGGCTTCTGAGCAGAAAACATGATGAAAGATTGCACAACTTTGCTCGAGTAGTTGGTGAGACCGCATGATATACACAAGTCCTCAATCTCTTCCTCCGTTAAGTAGTTATAGTTCTGAGTGATCCTCTGCCACATATTAACACTTTTAACATCAATATTTATGGTATATAAGCTTATAACCAAGTCAGTTAACATATTTTCAAATTTCAATAGAATCCACGTTCCAATGACTGCAACAAAAAAAGGTTCCATGCTGCTAATGAGTCAGCCTCTGACCAAAATTCAACTATTTGGATCACAGTAACGATTAGCTTTACTTCATCTTAAGAAAATTATACAGAATAAAAAAGTGAATGTGAATGTTACACAACTGTTCTTTTGAACATACATGGTACTATACTAGTATATGTACATAAACAAGCATAAAAAGCAACATTAGTTTGAGAAGGAAAATTAACAGGCCTGAACCATATAGTAGAACCATCTACCACTATAAATTAAAAACAAGATAACAATCAAAGTCTTTTAATACGTGGGTACTATGGATCAGAGATAAATTGGGATGGCATTTACTTGATGGAAATTCCCAGTGGAAAGTTCTTAAACAAATTAACTCCCAGTTTGGATAAAATATTTCACATTACACCTCCTTATCAAAGATCAAAAGACTTAGATTTGCCGTAGAGAGTAAATCAAAGTAAATCAACATTTACAAAGTCAGGTAAACTATATCCAAAAATAAAGATCAATGGAATCATATCTAACATTGATCATATTTGGTAATCATTAAACAAGTATTACCTCTCTGAGAGGCCTGATTATTGAGGGAGTAGAAGGCGTATATCGCAGAAAAGTGGTTCCAACAAAGATCCCACCACTTCGTAATATACGGGTGATTTCAGCAACCTGAAAAATATACGAGAATGGAGATGGTAATATTTTAGTTAGAATCAGCTTCATCACATCCATACACATGAAATGTAGCAAAACATTGAAAACATTCTGAGAGTTAGCAGTTGAAAATAGAGGTCCACCATTTTGCCCACTTGCTAACAGCAAAGCCCCTAAGAGCTACTTCCAAAAATTTCACCCAAAAAGATACTAATATCTAATGTAGGAGCCAGAGACCATTGGACCCAGAATATGTGAAGTGCCATAGGTAGTACTTTGTTCTATTATAAATTGCAGTATATTCCACGAGAACCAACTCTGTAACCACATCAGGGGCTATCCATGGAGTTCATGTTACTTTACCTTATGCATTGACAGAAAGCTTGTAATTCCACAATAAATGGAATCTTTTACCTAAAAGGTTGCTAATTTCTGCTGCTAATTGACCCACGTACAGTATAACATTGATTTCTAGGTTCAATAATCCCTCCCACACTCATGGGTAAAATGGACATGGTATTTACTCAGCTTGTCTCACACTCATGGAATTGGGATGCAATGAGGAACGCCAAATTATGAAAAAGAAAGAGGTTGGATTTAGAGTGAACAGAAGACTGCATTGATTTCCAAAATCATGTTGGCTTTGAAATCATCCAAACCCGTACACTCTGAGTAAACATAAAATCCTAGGAGCCAAGTAACTTGAAGGAGGAAATCAGAGGAAACAACACTTACAGCATTGGAAGGAAACGGCCAACAATGCACTGCTGCACCGGCATGGACAGCATCAACTGAACCGGACATGAACGGAAGCCTAGAAACATCTGCCCTCACAAGAGCAAGTTTACTGCACTTTTCCAATGATGTGAAAGTTAGTATAATAACAGAATTGGAGAAAACAATAACCATAAACATTGATTGTTCAGGAAAGCAGACATATATACTTACGTAGCTAACAGGGCAGTGTCTCTCTTAAGAAAATCATAACACTGGCGAAGCATATTTTCTGAAAAATCAAGTGCAACAACTCCAGAATAGGTCCCGGATTTGGCAAATTTTCTAGAGAACAAACCACTACCACAACTTACATCCACCAGAACACCACCTTCAGCGGATTTAAAGTAGTCCTGAGCCATTTTAAACTGTGTAGGATATACAAAACATCATGTGACCAATATGTGTGTCAGTAGGTGGTGTGTAGACACAAGGAGCTGTACTGGGTAAGTAAAGAAAACTTAAATTGAAATGAAGCACATGCCTCTTCATCAGGACCCGGGAAGCCAGCTTGTTTGAAATTTTGGCGCCACCCTCTTTCATACAAGAAGGAAACGAGCGGACTCCTAAACAACTCGGTCCTCCCTGGTTGGACTTCAACGTACTCCTTCAACCCAGCAGTAACAGTCAGGTCCAAATAAATGTCTCTGCTTGAATACGACTTGTCGCATTTCTTACACTTGAAACCGGACCTGTATATTGCTTCCCTACCACCAGTACCAAACAAAATAAAAACACAATTATACAAACAAAGCCTCTGCCTTTAGGCTATTAGAGCTCAATACTCACAGGTTGAGACCAGGCGGGCCTTTTCGTATGAGCGCTTCATAGCATATTGGGCATGCTAACAGCTCAAAGTCCGAGCTTTGACTTTCCTCAGTGCTCGAACTCGACTCCTAAAAATTAAAAATTAAGAATTTAAAAGTAAAAAAGTTATAAAAGGCAAAGATTAGAGTGAGGAGAAACGATAAGGTAGTACCGGTTGTAAAGTAAGTAGGGAGTTTGCACGAATGGGGTTAGAGAGGAAGCGGAGACGACGACGACGACGAGGACAGAATTGGGAATTATGATAAAGGCGAGTGGTTTTTGGACATAGAAAACTTTGGTGGAGAGTGTGTACGCGTAGAGACGACGATGGAGCCGTTGCCGCCATGAAGATTGATTGATTCTCTGCTTCTGTTTCTCCTTCGTCTTTTTAAGTTTCTTTTCCTTTTTTTTTTTTTTTTGNTTTTTTTTTTTTTTTTGGGTTGAATATTAAATCTTCTTTTCAATCTAACGAATGCAAGTAAAAGTGTATGGAAAAGGTGACACTTACGAAGTACCAATATCCTCCTCACAATAATTTAGGGCCTTTTTAATGAAAATACTTCCCACCGTCCTAGTTGGGAAACTCCGGTCCCCTCCCACAAGAATATATATATTTTAATCTTTTCATTCTGAATAAATAAAAATCAAGTTTGAAAAAATATATAATGGCACAAATTTGCTGTTTACTTTTAAGTAAAGGTCTCAAATAGGTCAAAATTGGGTTTGGCACTGCTAAAATACAAGCATGATAAAATTAAAAGGAGCAAGAAACGACATAAGTTAAAAATATATTGAATCCATTGACGTCTTTACTTTCAACTTTATATATTTTAATAATTATATATTAGTAATTAATATATTAATACACAAAATTCACAAAAAAAAAAAAAAAGAGCTAGGTATCAAGGTTTCTGAGCAGTAAACATGATGAAAGATTCCTCAACTTTGGTGGAGTAGTTGGTGAGACCGCATGATGTACACAAATCCTGTATCTCTTCCTCCTCTAAGAAGTTATAGTTCTTCAGCATATTCTGCCACATAAATTAATATTAGAAAACATTAAAAAACAAAAACCACCATGATTAATTGCAATTTGCAACTATAAATCCGGCAAGGAATTAAATAAGTATTAATTACGTACCTCTATGAGAGGCCTGATCATCCATTGTTGCCTATATGAAGAATGTGGCAGAATAGTGGTTCCAACAAAGATGCCACCACTACGTAATATACGGCTGATTTCAGCAACCTCAAAAAAAAANAAAAAAAAAAAAAAAAAAAAAAAAAAAAAAAAAAAAAAAAAAAAAAAAAAAAAAAAAAAAAAAAAAAAAAGATGTTAATTAAAATCTGCTTCATCACAATCCATGCACATACGTCTAATTATATATGTGCTCATCTCTTACAGCATTGGATTGAGACGGCCAGCAATACAATGCTAAGCCGGCATGGACTGCATCTACTGAACCTGATGCAAATGGAAGCCTACAAACATCTGCCCTCACAAGACCAACATCACTGCAACAAACATTATTAAACATTAATTAATTGTAATTAATTAGTTAAATATTTATAATTAATTAATTAAACTCACGCAGATGAAAGAGTAGGGTCTCTCTTAAGAAAATTATAACACTCGAGAAGCATATATTCAGAAAAATCAAGTGCGATAACTCCAGAATGGGTCCTGGCTTTGGCCAACTCTCTGGAAAACAAGCCACTCCCACAGCTTACATCCACCAGAACACCACCTTCACTGGGTTTCAAGTAGTCTTGAGCCATTTTAAACTGCGTCGTATCGGACATAGAAAAATTAAACATCATGATCATCCAGATATTTGAGACTCAAAGCAATGGAACAGTCTTATACGTTGGATCTTGTTTCTACCTCTTCATCAAAATCTGGGAAGCCACCCGTTTTAAAATTCTCACGCCACCCTCTTTCATACAAGAAGGAAACAAGTGGGCTCCTAAATAACTCAGTCACCATTGGTTGGAGTTGAACCAACTTTTTCATACCAGCAGTAACAGTAAGGTCCAAATACATGTTTCTGCTGGAATACGACTTGTCGCATTTCTTACACTTGAAACCAGACTTGTATATTGCTTGCCTACCAATCCAAACCAAATTAATTAGTAAATAGGTTATAAATAAAATATTGCAAGCAAGGCCTTACTCACAGGTTGACACCAGGTGGCCCGTTTCGTATGAGCGGTTCATAGCATACCGGGCATGCTAACAGCTCAATGCCCGACCCCGACCTTTCACTCTCCTAAAAATTTATATTTAAAATTTAGAAGCAATACAAAGCATATTTTTTATAATTTGTTTGACTTTTTAATCTCATTCTTGAAAAAAAGAAAATGCAGTACGTACCGGTTGTAAAATAAAAGGGGAGCTTGCACGAATTTGGGAAGTGGGGTACCGGAGACGAGGGGGAGGACAGAATTGAGACTTGTGATAAAAGCGAGGGTATTTTGGGCATATAAATGATTGGTGAAGAAGGTAGAGAGACGATGAGGGAGCCGTGGCCATGAAGATTGATTCTCTTCTTCTTCTCCTTGATCTTCTGCTGCTGCTGCTTCTCCTCTCCTCAAACTACTATTCTTCTTCTCCTTTCCTCAAACTAATTTATTGGTTTTGTAGAAAATAATCATACTATTCAAACAGTGGGCTAAAACTGCAACATTTAAGTTATTTATACATCCACTTGTGTATTATAAAAATTAAAAAATGGAGACTGAGCTGTCCATTTCATTTTAATTTTGTCAAATGGATATTATAAATGATAAATCTTGCCCCATTTTTCAATTAATTTGGCATCAAACGAAAAGTCAAAAGTTCAAACCAATAATCAAAATGTGCTAGAATTAGTATATGTAATTAATTATGTATGCACAGCTCATGCCAGTCCAAGTCTACAGTCTACACCAGATTGAGTCAATGTTATGATTTTCTTTTTCATGGTTAATGTTGGTGGGTCTATTCCATCCTCTATGCGAATTGCAATCAAGAAACTGGGACTTCAAGCACGTCATATTTATATCTTGCTTAAATGCGCAGGTTTTGGAAAAATCACAGAAAGGGATAATAATAGCTCTGAAATACCACTACTCTTTATCTTTGTGAGAGTTCAAGAACTAGTAACTACCACATATAGTAATAGTCAAACCTAAAAATAGTTAGCATGATGTACAAAAACTCTGGAGGGTAAAATTAAACACTCAAATATACATGAAAACGAAGCATATTGTACCCAACTACAATACTGCTTATACATGGAAATCTTTTAAGCACCCTTGTCTTCGAATCCCCCTCTGTTTCCAGCCATAAACTGTTTAGTATACACTCGATGCCTTCGCTCTCTAGCATAGATTACCCAGAAGATCAATGATAGCATCACAGCTGCAGATACCATTACCAACCCAATGTAGATCCAGCCACTATGTTTTCGCAGACCAGGACAATTCTTATTACTTATGTCTGTGAATGTATCCCTAACAAATGTGCAGTCCTGCAGATTAACCAGGAATGGACTGTAATGATTCAGACCATAGCTCACATTTACTGCAGCTTCCATTTGGTCATAGAAGATGGGAGTCAACCGGCCAGGTGTTGTACAAATACCAGATGCATTCACCTGACACACATAGCTCTTCCATACCTGCTTGAAACAAAAATGTGAGTGTGTTACCCTTCACAGTTACCAAACTTCAGAAAAATGCAAGAAGCATGTGGGCCAGTTTAACCACTTAAGAAAACCTACAAGGTTACTTCCAGATCGAGAGATCTTAATATCAAACTCCATCAACTAGGGCCAAGATTTAAGCGGAATTCATCTCTCCAATTCAAATTCATAGACCATGAGACCATCTATATCATTAAATAAAGACAGATTGTGTGTTTTTCTAACTCATGCTATAAATTATTGACACTCTAGAAGGAGATCTGAAACTTGATCTCGTAATCCCAAGCAGTTAACTATTTTTTTCCATGCCTACACATTGCATACACCTTACACATAAATGCCACTATGCATCTCCCATTCATATTTCAGATGCTTCAATAAAATTACCTGTGTGGCATTTTGCAGTCCCACTTCACCAGGGGCACACTGTCGATCAGTGAGATCAGAATGGAATGGGTTGCAAAGAACAGGTAGAAGTGGACCAGACTGATTGAAATATAAGGGTCCAAGATTGGGTAATGGTGGATAGTTAACATTTGAGACATTGTTGATGACACGGTTAACCACGGTAACAAGTTGGTAGGTTACATCCTTGGTGCGCAATGAGGTCTCTTGAGCAGTAGCATTGTCCACACATGGAAGTATATCATCTAAAGCAGTATGGGCTGTGGGGTTCTGGACCCACTCGTCCATGGAAACACATGCATCTGCAACCACACTATGCACATAAGGGAAGAAGTTAGAGGATATGAAAACAGTCAGACAAAACATACACAAGAGAACAGTTGCAAGTTATATAAAATGATGCACATAAAATAAATTTGTTCTTGTGAGATAATTAAGATAAATGTTACCCATATATTCGATATGTATACATTTTTCAAAAGGATGGATATCTCAATGAATATTTTTAGTGATTCTTCTAAATGCCTTAAAAACATTGATACTTTTAAAGAAATATGCACTAACCTACACTTTAAACTAGCTGAAATTGAGATGTACATGTTGCACTGAAAGCAATATGAAGCAGTCATAACCAAACAGTACTTACTTATGGAGGAGGAGAAATACACCACACAAAATGAATGTGCCTGCGACAAGAATCCACCCAACAATCACCAAGCTGCATCCAATATGCAAGTGTTTGTTAACATATGTTTTAAAAAACTTTTTGTCAAGAGAACAAATGTTTGAGGAATAAGACACAACTGCTTCCAAAATTTAAAAATTTGTCTTTAAAATAAACAGGAAACAGTTCAAGATATTTCACTTACAAGTATACAAGAGCTTGCATCCCAAGAATGGAAAATACTGCAACAAGTAGTTATAAAAAAAAGAGAAAAAAAAAAAAGATATAATGTTAATAGTCAAATCTTCAAAATTCCTACCCCTAATCAAAAGAAAAAAAGACTTACAAAATCCTAGAAAGGCCAAAAAGAGCATAACAGCAGCAACAATAATGAGAGCCAGCCTCCTGCAAAACATAGCAACAGATAAATGTTATCCAAAGCACTGTGAGTACAAGTTCCAACTTCCAAGAGCCTCATCTACTTACATGCTATCTAAGCCATCTTGTATACTCTTTGAATTATTTTCAGTTGTATCAGAAAGTCTAGTAGAAGCAGAGTTGAGCTTTGTTAAAATATTGTCAATTTTGCCCTGAACATCTGATGGCAGAAATACCGAGTCAACTCCAATACGCTTAGCTGCGCCAAGATAATCTGACAAATTCCTGAGGTTTTCAACAGTTGTATCCGCCTGATTCACAACATAATCTAGAGTGTTTGTTGTACTGCTGTGGAACTTTCCCTGACCAGTGTACAGCACAATGCATCCAACACTAGAATGTACCACACAAGCATTAAACAAAGTCATCAATTCACACAAATAATAAGCAGTACTTGTCTGTGTGCATCAAATTTTTGTGTGTGTGTAAAGAGAGAGAGAGAGAGAGAGAGAGTTACATTGCTGCAAGGGTGAACAAAATGAGGAGGATGAGAGAGAGAGCATAGGCTGTTCTAGAATAACCATAAGGCTCTTTTGGACAACAGCAGTAGCAGAGACAGATAAGGGACAAGCTTAGCCCGAAAATCACGAACCAAACAGCAGCAATGACAAAGAAGGGAGCCGCAGTAAAAGCAACAGACTACATCATAAATTAATAATCAATGTTAAAATATTCATTGAGAACATAACCAACATACGGTTTAAACAATATCAAAGATATAAAAACAAGATTTGAAAAACAAAGAGCCCACATGATTGCAAAAAACAACAAAAATAATTATATAAAGACCTGCAAATTCAAGGCCTGCATTTATAAGTAGAAAAAGCCTATCTTTATTGAAATGCATCAAAATCCACGGAAATACATTAAAATACCAAAATTAGTTTTAAATTAGTAAAATTTGCTAGAGATCTTAGTTGCTGTAAAGAGGGGTTTGGTTCTTTAATTAATTCTAAAGGGGGCGAAGATGAGCTGGGGTATGGCCAAGAAGAAATTCACACTCCAAAGTTGTTCTTTCTGGGTGGTGCTTTCTTTTCTGATGGGTCAGCTACTCTCTATCCAATTGTGGACTAAAGGAACATTAATTCAGCAGTCCATCAAAATAGCAAAACAGCCCAAATAACATGATTATTCACAAATCCAGAGAAACCCAAATAATAAAATAAGAAGAATGGCCCGGATATAAAAATTAATTAAAGGTTGAGACTTGAGAGAACTCACAGCCCAGTAATGCTTATTGCTGATATTCCAGCCACCAGTGTACTTCTCAAACCCATTAATAGGGTCCTTCCTGCGTGTCCTCTCCTTAGCCAATATCAAAGAGGAGTTTTGGACCGTTTCTTCTGCAAGAGACCTCCTTGTGTCCCATGTCACCACCCCACCATACTCTAAATCTCTCTCACCACTCAACCCTACACCAACAAAACAACAAGACAAAAGCAAACATAAAGAATCCATTTGCTTGAAGAACCCAAAAAGGAAAATGAAGCATTTTTAACAAAAACAATAGTAAAACCTGCCGCACAGTACCTGTTGTTCGCAAAATGTGGGAAATGTGAGAGCTTCCGGAAGCTAGAGCAATGAAGAGGCAAAATGAAAGAAAAAGGAGGCATCTTTTTGATCTGAAACATAACATTTTGGTTTTGGTTTTTGGGTTGCGCCGAGTGAAATGCTAGAAGGTTAGAAACGTCCCCAAACCAAAGAGAGCCAGGGGGAAGCCGTGTACAATTTTTATATATGAGACCGTTTGTTTTAACCCAGTGCGAGGGAGACAGAGAGACGGACAGAGAATGCGAGAGAGAGAGAGAGATAGTATTATTTTTCAGAGAGCTTCTCTAATGCCGTAATGCGGAACAAAAATCCTTATTTTTCAAGCTGAGATATTTTGTTTTCGATTATTACAGCTTGAAAAGAGATGGGCACTGACTGACTGGCCCATACTCTCTTGTCGGTATTTTTGTCATGACGAAAATACCCTTTTTGAATTTTATTTTTTTTCGGATTTAATATATTTTGCAACGGAAGAATATTAGGAGCTTTCGAGGCGTTTAAATGGTTGCTGACGGCCTGACGCTGAGTGCCAAAATAATAGTTATTATTCAGTTTTAAAGGTCATCGACAATTTAATCAAACAAAAAACAAAAAGCTATTATTTAGCTGCAAATCATGGATTATAACCATGTAATAATGTTTATTAGCTATTTATATATACAGAGACCTTAATGCAAGTAGTATAATTATTTGGAAGGAAAAGGCAGGATCCAATGCTTAATTGGCCTCTAAAGCTTTCCTTCGAGATTCTTGGCTTAAAAAAAAAAAAAACAACTTTCCTTTGAAATTAGCTTAATAATATATATTTATTGCTAAAAAAGTAGGTTAAAAATCACTAATATTTTTAAATTAATATAGGATAATGAAGCCCAATAGTAGGTGGCCATTGGCCAATGATTTGGTGGAAATAACAATTTTGAAATTTGCTTAGTTAAGAAGAAAAGAGGCAAAGTTACTCATTTATGCTAAGTAATCTATACTATTACTAAAAAAATATGTTTCTCAACAAAAACAACTTTAATTCATAGGAACAATTATGGTAACAAGTATTTTATTAAAAAAAATACATAATTTATTTCTTATACATAATGACTTTTTTAGATCCAACAACTGAACTTCTCCGTCACACATTAATTAGATATTAGTAATAAATTAATTAAATTATAAAGCATTAAAACTCTCTTCTATTGGCAATTCGACCTACATCAATTAGACTATTAGTAAGAAATCATTCAAATTATGGATCATTGCAACTCTCAATACACATCGATTAGATTATTAGTAAGAAAATACTCATATTATGAAGCGTTACAACAATCTTTTCTTGACCTTCCACTTTAATTATCACTTTTATATTATATAACTTTTATTTTAGTAATTTTGAAGAGGGGTACAATTGCCATTAAAACTTTAATGTCCAGCCTGATATTTCTTCTTCGATATGAATATAATTTTGTTTTTCTTCAATAGTTGTTTCCTATAGTTTATCATAAGCTGTAGGCATAAGTGATTGAACCCAAAGGTTAATAAAGGAACAAGATTTTTGCGACATACAACAAATGAATGAATTGTGGTCACGAAATGATAGAATTAGACGTTTCCGTTTTCAACATATAATAGACCAACGATGAATTGGGACCATATTCTTTTGTTTTTCTGTCATCGACCACATATGCCTGCATGGTACAAATGAATAGCATCACATGTTGCATGTATTTATCCTCTAAAATAAGCAGTGATCGAATTGGGTGAAGGACAAAATCTTATCAATATTAACTTTCAATGCTCACTTGAGTCATCCACTTTTATGCCCTACCTATTTATATCTTTTTAGATTACAAAATAAAAATGAGTTAATTTAAGATACGATTAGGAGTAATTTAGAAGTAAAATTGGGTGAAACGTCTTTTTTCATGAATTTAGAAGTAATTTAAACAGCTATTGTCAATACTGAAATTGATGTTTTTTTTTTTGGGACAGGTAATACTGCTTTAATGTGTAAATCTATTTTTTAAAAGCAAAATAATAAATCAATAAAATTTTCAAAGGTACATATTAATTTGTGGTTTTTATGTAAATGACATGCATAATGTAAACAATAATTATAAAGTCAGGAGTGTGAGGACCGTGTTGGCTTCAAAATCGGGAACACACGGTGTCTCGTCGCTACACGTATTGTGGATTGTGCGCTCATTTCTACTTTATTCTTCCTTGGAGTCATCAATCATGATATTACTTCACTCCAAATGTCATCCACGTGGCAGCCCCACTATTCTGAATGACACCTCAAATTATAATAATTTAGCCTGTTTAGGACGCACTAATTAATAATTGAAACGTTCATCTTTCTAATTCTATTTTTGTTGACTAAATGGCATTTAAAAGCAATATTAATTATTGTCCTCATCAGGTAGGTGGATTGGCATTGCATCATTGCATGTGATCTGGTTCATAGTCATAATAGTGCTGGCAGGCTGGAGTTGGTACAAAAGTTGCTATGTGGAAATTGATAACGATAGTTGGGAACGGCCCAATGGGCTTCTAATTGCAGACAGGGGCTTTAGACTTTGGCTGGCCCAACCCAAGAAATACATGGTGAGCAAATTTGATGATAGGTCTGCGGTGCATGTTATTAAAACCCATAAAGGGATATGGCATTTTAAACACAAGGTCACAAGAAAACTGTATTAACTGTCTCAGACCATATCAGTTCACACTCTTAGCTGACAGGCTTAGGCTTACACTACACAGAAATGGCTGCAATCTTCCAGAAATTGTTTCCCATTTGTCATTCCAAACCAACACAGACTCCATCTCCATGGATGCCCTTCAAGCCCATCTCAGATTCCATAACCTCTTTGCCCATTTCACACATGAATCGTCAGCAAGGACAAGTGGCAGTCTCAGTTGCCTTCAACCCGTCTGGGAATTTTGACATCTCTTTATATGATGAAGAAGAAGGTAAGACCTCCCTTTATCTTGTTTGTTCAAGCCACTTTTGTGTGATGCTAGTATTACTTAAGCTTTTGGTAAAACTTCAGAAAGGGTCCCTTAATAGTGATGAGTGTCATGCACAATATTGGATATGAAAATTGTCAAATCTAACTTGAAGATGTTTTGGTTGACAGACACAAAGGTTGAACCTCCATTGCCACCAAGTGAAGGCCGATTTGAAATATTTATTGATAATGATATAATTCGCAGTCTTGACTTATCACCATTTCATTCTGTAACTGGGATTACCACTCCTTCATCAGGTAAATATAAGCAATTAAGCATCAGATTTACAGGTTGAAATTGACTTCCTATACAAATCCTGATGAAGTTTTCTCCTGCTAATGTTGTTTAGCCAAGCCAAAAGAGTTTCTTGAACGTACAATTGGCTTTACCATTCATTATACAAGAGAAGATCCGCGGGATCCTCGTGAACTATCAGAATTTCCTGATATAAGACTCTGGTTTTTGAGACTTGATACTTCTTATCCCTGGTTGCCTGTCCTGTTGGATTGGCGAGCCGGAGAGCTAGCTCGCTACGCTGCCATGTTGGTTCCTCACCAGGTCATAACAATTAACAATGTCAATGTTTGGGAGAGAAATTAAGGCTTGTTTTAATGGCTTGACTTTTTAAATCCTTATCTTTGCAGATGAATATGAAGATGGGTGTTGTCTTCAATCCTGAGGCACTCGAACTGTTCGTTATGCAGAAAGTTTTCATTGTGTACTCATGGTTGAAGCAACATAACATTCCAAAGCCTAGATTGAAGACTAGTGACATGGCTAGGATGCTTGGCTTCGGAATTGGAGATGAACTCTTTGACTTGATTGATAAACATCCACTTCCCACATTATAAACAAGTCTAAAGTCATCACTTAGTGTTCCCCCAATGTTATACAGGATCAATAATGACCCCGGCCCGGCGTTGATGGTGAGTGGAAATTACTGTCAGAAGGAGCGCATCCCACATACTTTGGTGGTGACAGTAAATCAATGTCAGAGAGGAGCTGCTACTAACATCAATGATATATTTACTAGGGCAGGAGAGAGTCATTTCTTCAGTAGCACAATGGTTCTGTCTAACTTGAACTTTTGATACAGGTTTCATAAAGTTCTATTTGCCAAAGCAATTGTCTAAGAAAAAGGGGTTCATAGATGTCCAACAAACACATGATGTTATCAAACTAGCTACTGTGTACTCCTCAGAATACTCATTGTAAAAACTTTTGTTTCTGTTTCTATATATTCATCTTGTTCTCCATGTTATCATGCATGAACAAATGTTTTATATAAAACTTCTGAATCCGTATGAAAGAAGAAAACAATTCAGTATATACATTAAGATATCCTCATTATTCTTTTTGATACATAACCTGCACACTTAACTTCATATGGACTATCCCTGGCCAAAAAAAAAAACTTCATATGGACTATGGAGTAGTCCCCAACCCTCACCGTATACTCCTTAGAAAAATTCAACTTCATATGACATACTTTACAGACTTTGAATTTGTGAGAATGAGGGGCGTGTAATATAAAAACCAGGAGACTTGCAAATAGGACAGCTATTTTTATATCCTAGCCATTGTTTAATGCAAGCAATGTGGAAACTGTGCTCACAATCCAATGTTCCTAGCTCATCCTCCTCTACCAAATCCTCCTGTCATGAAGACCAACATGGTAATTAGTGTCATTCACTATGACGGGAATTTTCACTCGGTCTTAGAAACTATCCAAAGAAGATGAAACTATATAGGAAATCAAATTGATCATATAAAAAAAATACCTGGCAGATGCTGCAGAATTTTTTCTGGGAATTTTCTTCTGCTAACAAAAAGTAACTACTGTGTTTGAGAGATGCAGCAGCTGCTTCCTCAGATAATCCTGTGCTGACATACCCTATATGATCTTCTAAAGCCAGTAGTTCCTGTAGAGAATGCCAGGAGACAGAAAGACAGATATTAAAGCAGTATTATTGATCAAAATTTATTATGTAATAAAAGAAAGTTTTGATGTGAGAATACCTCATATGACATGTTATCCACATCAAGCCACAAGGCTCCGTAACGATTGCGCATTTCAATTGAAAAGTACAGAAGTGATTGGTTTAGGACTTCAGCATTCTGCTCCTACAGTATTAAAGGAAGCAAACTATAAAAAAGATGGAATTAAAGTGAAGGACAAACGCAAATAGAAAGAAATAAAATCAAATAGAATCTTTGTGCACCGCTCAGAATTAGCACATTCACAAGTTATGCTACGGCAGATTGATCTAGTGATTAGAGATGGATACTGTACAATTAAGAAGCAGGGCTAACCATGCTGCACATTTGTAGTCATTGAACATAAATTTCCTATATATAGATAGAATGAAAAAATAGACAAACCTCTGTTACAAGCCTGAAGCCCACTCCAACGTTACCTGTTGTTACAACAAAAAATGAAGGCGAACCTTCTAACAAGCTATCAGCCGGCCTGTAAATATACAGAGTCGATTCCATGAGTAGTTGACTCCAATGATCAATTTGGGCCTCATTTTGGATCCCATTATCATCAGAAGAAGCAGAAGCTTGACCTGATTGGGATGTTGAATCTCCACTTACGCTGGGAAGCCATAAAGACCTCAAAAGATTATAAGGCGGCCCAAAAACACTTCGAAAAAGAGAAATTTGGCGAAGGGGATTTGATCCGAAAACCAATGTGGTGCAAGTTCCAGAATCAGACTCATTCTGTGAGCCTGGAAAAGCTTTTCCAATTTGGTTCATTGCATGAGATAAGTTGAGGTTTGGACCGTTGGCAATGCTACTTGCTATGTTCCTTATGGTGGATGCTGAAAGCAGATTTGAGCTTCTTGGAACTATTAGTCCTGGTGATGAGTTATTGCCAGAGTGTTCCTTGTTAGAAACTTGGTTAGTAGTTCTTAAAGCTTGAAGCGATCTTCCGAATGAGGATGAAAATGTCTGGAGAAAATGGAGCCATGTATGAAAATTATTTAGAACAAGAAAACATAATATTGAAATTTCTGTGAGCTTTATGACCAAACATGACCATATTGCTTCTGCATAAATTGTGTGACATATGCAAATGCAAGGAACTCTGATGAAGTAGTTTTGTGCATGCATGGCAGCATGCATAAAAAAACTCACAAGAAAAGATAAGAGATTTCCATTCATCTCAGACCAAAAATTGGAAAGTAACCCAACATCTGCGTCCAGCTGAGACCCTTGATTTTCACCTGAAAGCTGGTTAAAAATACCTCCAGAACTCACCCTCTTACCACATTCACATTTTTCACCATGCCAACACCCACATCTTCTGCTTACATACAAAATAAGAAATTAATTACTGATCAATGATATATGCTACTAATTAAATGTTGATTACACCCACATACAAATATCAAATATATAATTGCTCTGCAAAAGTGGATGTGAATTAATGATTCAAAATTTGAATGTGTTCTCCTAACTTACGTTGGCTGCCCTGATGGGTTTTCTTGAAGATTATTGTCATTGGAAGAGGTTTCAGGCACCATTACAAAGAGGAGAGTAACTGATCAAAGAATCAAAATTACAGTACTTCATCGAATTTACAAAGATATATTAATAAAGATTAATTAGTGCTAAAAATGAGAGACAGAGATTTCAATTTGTGAATCAATTTTAGATAAGGAGGAAAATAGGTTTTGCATTGGGGCTGGCTTAGCGATTAAGGTGGCCGGCGCGGGATTTTAACGGTGAATTATACAAGGAACCACAAACCATAAGGTGGTTCACAGTGTTTCATTTATTTTTTAAAATTTGGAAAGGTGCTATTCGTCACTAAACAATTTGTGAGGAGACAAAATTTACACAGTTTAAAAAAGGGCTTGGACAGGCCCAACTAAATGGTGTATTAGGCCTTCTACCCGGAGAAGCCCAAATTAAAGACCCATTTGGTGAACAAATATGTGGCATGCACTGAATGGAATGATAGTGCATCAGTCCTACATCACATTTAAAGATGGGCGAATAATATTGGGAAACAAAAAAATATGGGCGAATAATATTGGCTAAAAAAAAAAAAGATGGGCTAATAATATTGGAAAAAGAGAAGAAAAAGGTGGGCTAATAAAACAGATAAAATTACTTGAAAAATTCAACTAACTTAAAGAACTTAACTTAAGAGAGGTCTTCGAGAACAACTGAGAAATAATTTATGAATTGAAATTAATCTAATTAGTCTAATTAATCGAGAATAAAAACTCTTTCCTCTAAATTCTTTCCCATCTTTTTTATTTCATCCATTCAAATCAATTAATTAGTAATATCTCAACTATGAAGCCTCTCCTACTCTTATCCCAAGTCCTAACCGATACCAAGACAACAAGTACTGTCAATCAATCAATTAGTGTTAATGTCAAATGGTCCAAAAAAAAATTACCTGCGCCTATCTGTGTCAAAGATGTGGCCCAAATGGCCTATATATACAGTATACTGTCCCCAACTGCATGTTGACCATATAGGAGAAATTAAGTAGCATATACCAAATGATCTGCATGTGACCTGGGAAAGAAAGGACTAATGAGTAATGAGTAATGAGGGGTATTGCGTATTTTCACCCATATATCTTTATGAGCTATATCTCCATATTTGCATGGTTTTAAATGCTGGATCATGGCTGGTACATTGAGTCTAGCTGCAGAGGGGCCGGGTCACACCCATGTGTCAATAGCAGAAAACATGTTAGCTAGCTTTGGTACTAGTCATGTGTAACACATGACATAGGTATGGGAGGGCCTATAAAGAAACAACGAGGGAAACAAAGACCAACATATTTCTACTTTCTGTATCAATAATACATGATTAGATGTTGATGTGTTGCGCTCTTTCGACGACAAGTTCACAAAAATTTCAAGCCTCCTTCGCATGACTGTTTTTGTTCGTTTCTATTTCCCAGTCTACGTACATTTACATTAATCTTACAGCTTGTTCATGCATTCATACATATCACTTTTAACAGATAGATATATTGTAACTTTAATATGCGTTAACATATATTACTGCAGGAAACTGCCATATGACCCAAAAATGAACACAACAATTGGCTTAAATTCTCTAGTTTTCTGCAATGCATGAAAAGGATGGCATTGAATGGAAATGTATCTGACTAGCTGATTTATTATGGATACCTAACCTGCCATTATGCATGCATGAGATGCACATGTTCCAAACCAAATAGAAATCTCATCAAAGGTCAATCGATATCTGGTAATTAAATTTTAATTATCCAATTTACGAAAGAGTCAAATTGATACCGTAACATATATATTAATATGTTACACACCAGCATTAATTAGATAATCACTTTAGGGATTAATATATCTAAGCCTGGAGAACTTTCAAAATGGGAGTTGAAGACCCATGCATTCGAATTGGATTATCTGGTTGTAAATGTATAACCAAACCAGACATACAACCATAAAACATGTCTCTAGAACAAAATGTTCTCGTTGAAATCAGTGGACAGTGGTCCAATTTCAAGACATTAACTACATCCGAAAAACATGTGATGTCTCTTTGTCGGCTCAATATATATTTTGTAAATCCAACTTTTTAGGTAACTTAGTTGGACTTGGTCACTTGAATAAATATCTTATATATTTCTCTTAGGTACGTGGCTCTTCAGTGGTTCAAATTTATAAGATGATTATGATAGTACGTTGATGACTATGTTATATACTGTAGACATTTATCGTTAAGTGCATCTTCTTTTTAGTAAGCATATATGTGTGTGAGTTGATTAGATTTCTCCAAAATAATAATTTCAGACTCAGAATGTCAAAACAAGAGAATTAATTCATTCTATTTTTATTTTAATAATTAATAAATATATTCTTCGATAGACTGACTGATAATCATTTAATAATTACTTACTAGTTTAGACATCACGTACAAAGCACCACCTGGTCCCCCTAATTGAAATTTGCAATGGAGGATAATTTAATAGCAGCAGATCGAGTTTAGAGTTTAGACTTTTAGAGGAAGTTAATAGCTAGTAAATTAGTAATTAATGATTTAATAAACAAGTAATAGTAGCTAGCAACCTGCAGATTGATTAGGTCAGTTGACAGCAGCCCACAATTCAAGCATTTTTTTATGACAAAACTATTAACTTTATACCCACTGTGATTGATGAGTGGTAATCTACATGCACTTAAAAAAATTGATTAATTAATATTAAATATATTATTAAAGTAGGATGTACATATGTAGCTCCAAAAAGAGTGTCTCTAAAGTAACATCAGACTTGGTGTGGTCCAGATTGGCTAATACATTCTTCATGAAAAAAACATTGGCAAAATATTGCCATAGCTGCAGTTCTCACACTGATCATGCAAATTAAAGTAGATTTATTGCATGGTTAATAAAAAATTATAGATAGATAGTTATGAGGGATATTGTCCCCGCCCAAAGTGGCGTCATTGCATCCAAGGAAACTTTTTGGCTTGTTTAAATTAAATGGGTCAACAGCTTCTTCTTTCTTTTTGGTTTTTTTTTTGATAAGTAAATGGGTCAACAGCTTGGCAGACGAAGGTTTTGTTTTGATTGTTTCTTTTAAGGGCAATAATAAAATGGGTGCTAAATCTAAGTAACCACCACACTTTTAGTGACCATTCACCAAAAGAGACGATTGCGAAGTCTCTCCAATCCCACTCGCATGGCAGCTTCGACCAAGTCTCCCGGGAATGTTTCCTTGACGGCAAAAGCACAGACATGACGCGTGATACAGCGGTGCCCACGTGGCCGAATTCAGTGCCACGTCATATTCGGGCGGGTCCCGCCGGATGTGGACATCCACGTGGAGTGCCATCAATTGGGCAGGCAGTTGCTAGCTAGAGAACATACTGGCACGTCACAAATGGGGGATTTCATTTCAACTTCGCCTGTCGCCGTCGCATTTACTTCGCTTGTTGGCTGTGACACGTGGGTTGCTGTCCACTATGTTTTCGGACTTCAATCGTGGCACAATCTGATTCATCGTTCTTATTGAATTTTTGTAAACTCAGGCCAACGCCATGCTTAACTTAAAAGCTTCTTCTTCTTCTTAACCAAAAAACTTAAAGGTTTCTCCTTTTCAACATTTAGCGATAGATATTTCTATCAATTATCTCCAAAAGGTCGACATCACAAAAATAAATAACTTAAATTATTGACGTTGGTTCCATTGTCAAATAATCAAATTAACATAGGATTCTTATATTCCAAGTATTTTTTTAAGATAAAATTGATGATATTTGTAAAAGAAATAAAAAGATAAAAGTTATGATATATGAGAATGCATTACGTCCTATCCATTACTCATTTACTCCATTCTGCCATACTAGTATATTAGCGATGATGAGTTATTTTCAGAAGATAAGAAGAGTGCATGGCTTGTATGTATCTGATCTGATTGATCACCCGAAATGGAATGGCCTAGCTATGCTTGCTTGTAGCTAGCTAGCTACCCATTCCATTCATCAAATCCAAAAGCAAGCTTCGTTGACTGATCGAATTATATATGCATGGTTGGTACCACTTGGCAAATCACATTGTCTATTCTCCTGATCGAACAGGCTTGTTGCATGAAAAAGCACTGCCTGTGTAGGTGTGATAATCTGATTGATGCATCATGCAGCTCAGAGGATCGAGCAGAGGCATGAGTCATGACCATGATGATCATAAGCACATGCAATTTTTTTTTTTTTTTTGGTATTATAACATATATTGAAATTTTATATTATAAATTTATAATACAGTTTAACATTTTATGTTATTATTTTGCTAATTTGAAATATTAATTCTTGTATGAATGAATATGGATTTTATTGTCCAAAAGAAAACTTTGGTCCCGGTATTTGATTGCGTTTTGAAATGGAACTTAATTTATTAACACAACCATAATTGAATCATAAACCATGTCTTTAATTTCTTTGGACAAATACTTAATTATTGCACTTTACACAAGGAAGACGGTGAGAAGAAAGAAAAAAGCAAAATGGAAAGTTGATGTTGGTAGAAGTTAAAGTGGGCCCAAGGACCATTATTACACTGTGTATATAATAAGCAGTCATCTCTCAGACCATCTACCATTACATGCTCAAGTTTTGCAGCAGAAAGAAAGAGAAACCTGCAGAGAAAATAACCCTTTGTTCTGTTCCTCACATTTAGTAACTCTAAAACAGCTAGCTCTCTCTCTCTCTCTCTCTCTCAGTACTTCTCCAATATATTTTTCATAAGCTATACTCCAAATGAGTCCATCTTTAGCAGTCTCTCTTCTTCTTTTGTCCCTCTTCCTTTCTGAGGCTCAAGGTATGCAAAATATATACAATTACAAGCATTTATTAACATATCAGGGTCTTGTTTTGGCATTACATATTAATGCATGTATTGGGTGTTTAATTAATTAATTTTGTTCTGTTTTGAAGGGATTCGCTTGGAGAAAGGATTCATCTCAGTTAGACAACAGATCAATATAAATGTTAGTACTTCTTTTCTTCTATTTTCATGTAACTTTTTGTCTTATATCTTCTTCTTCTTCATGTTGGTCTGATAAAATTTGGTTGTGAAAAATGCAGGAGGAGGAAACTGCTTTAACCAAGGCAAGTAAGGCAGGTCACAACAGAGAGGTTGTTGAGTGCAAAGATGGTGGAGAGTGTTCAGGTACCTTGGAGAAAAAGGTTTCTTCTAGATCATCCAAGAAGTCACCACACCATTGGTTACCAAGTATTCATGAAGATTACTATGGACCTAGGACTCACAAACCCAGGCACCATTAGGCATTAATCAATTGGTTTCCTTAATTTCTAGTTAGAAATAGAATATCCATCATTTTTCACTCTTCTTTTCCATTTAGCTACTTAATTAGATAGTGCATGCTCTTCAAGGTCTGATGAGAGTTGGGTTTCAGAAGATTGGAGCCTCTTACCATGTATTCCAATGAACAATTAATTTTGTCTCTAAATTAATCTAACTATTGACTAGCTTGTGTTAGTCATGACTCCCATTATTAATTATAATAGCCATTTATCTTTTAAGTTTATGCAGTGAATCAATTAACTGGAAAAGTTATGGTAATAAGACTTGAGCAGTTTTCATTTCTATTGTTGCAGGAAGTACTAGAAAACTAATGACTACCTCTACTACCACTACCACCACTTCAAAGGTTGGCTAATTAATTAATTGTAGTCAAAATAAGTAATATTGATGAATTCAGTAGCTATGGATTTAGATCATGAAAACCTCCTCTTTTCTTCCTCTGTATGATTCTATGTGCTCCATCATGTACAGAAAGAGAAGAATGGAGAGGATATTAGAGCTCATGGGCAAGATGGGAATTTCAAAGCTAAGTCATCAGCAGCTATTTCAAAGCACAGGGATGATGAGGCAGTTGCCCAACAACAAGATCCGGACCTCATAGACATGACTGAAATGGACTATTCTCCCGCAAGGAGAAAACCTCCAATACACAACTGATGGATGATCATCAGTGTAGTACTGATAAAAAACAATCAAAACTGATCAAAGTGCATGTTAGGCAAATAATAAAAGAAGAAGAATAGCTACTAGCTACAACAAGTTGGACAGCATTGCATAAATGCTGCAGAATTTAGGGTACTAGCTTAAGATGGTTTTGTACAGAGTAAGGAGTACTATATATTCTTTATTATCATTATTGTTACTTTTAAGCTATGATTTGGATGATTGAGTCATGAGCACTTTTGGGGGGTTAGCTCACTGGGATTTGTAACCCATAATAATATTTTACATGAAAAGTATCAAAATAACATCCTTTTTTGGCATTTTTTCTGATTTGCTCACTACAAACAAAAAGGAAACAAACTGAAGATGCCCTTGTTTTGCTCAAGAAAAATTATTTTTGAAGGAATAACATTGGTTTTAACATTGAAACTTAGAAGTCTCTCTATTCATATTTCTTACTCCACAAAACATAGAAAAATAATATAAAAGGCCTCCAATGCATAAGATGAAAAATGAAGTGTTGTTAACAAGTAAAAACATTCATGTAACGAGTTTATACAATTATTATCTTTTTGTCTTTCTTACCACGTGATAAATAAGTGTTATTTTTGTTTATGTTGTGAACACATTATTAATCACACACTAATTGTTTGTTTTCTTAGCTAGGGTCTTAAAGTTTTAATCAAACAGTAATTTTTCTTCTGCAATTAGATAGAAGGCGTTTGTGCAGTAAGTGACACTCATGATCCTTGTGTCTTTGCTCACTCAAGCATTGGGCCTACAAGGGATTCTGGGCTGCGCCCACCATGTTTCACATATTGATTGCAATCTGCATGGGCCACTCTCACACTGCTTTACATGCATGTGGGCTCACATGTTCCTTGTTGGGTCAATTCTGTTGTGGCCTGAGACTACGGTGCATTATATAAATAGTTTTTTTTTTTTTAATGAAAGATTCAAACTTAAGACTTATTTGATATTATAGAGAAATACACAACTTAGATTAGTTGGCACTGGCAGACACACACCAGTGGTCCTGGGGATAGCTTTAATCGCAATTTGTTTAAATCCAAAAAGATTTCAATAATTACAATTTGCACAATGATATCATATTCGTGGTCCATTCATTGGCTCGTACAAAAATCCAGGCCTGGGCCTCAACTAAAATATAGGCCCAATGGGACTAGGCCAACTATACTAGACTGAAGTCACTGACGGGCAATACTACTATAGACTAGTGGGCCTGGGCCAGAAGATCAAGAGAATTCCAAAATTAAGGACAGTACTGGTGATGAAGAGTACAATTCAAACAGGAGTTGATGATCAATTAAGTGTGTAAAAATACTTTTTTTAATGTCTTTATCAATTTGTTTTTTTTTTTCATTTTATATTTTGGCATAATCAATATGTGAACTAATGATAATATACTTAGAGCCACTCAGAGTGCAAATATATTTTTTATTAATTTTGAGAAAGAAATGTCAATTTATATTCTCTAAAAGGTTTCACTTTAAAAATTGCTTTTCTGTGGCAACAAATGTGTGAAAAAAGTGATAGCATATTACAAAAAAAAAGAAGATACAATCCTTTATTTTTATTTTTTTTGTTGGTACAATCCTTTATTTGGGGGGTAAGAAAAGGTAATTAAGATACACATCCTTTGTTTGGGGGATAAGAAATAGAGAATTGAATAAGCGCAATTCAAGAGGATTCTCTCCTTTATTTGGCTCATCTAAATCAAGTAAAAGTAATAAATGACATTTTATGAGCTGAAAAAAAAAATTGCCATGATACTTCAGCTAACTCCTAATTTTTCTAATATTATTGGTTTATTAACTCCTTTTCTTTTTCCTATACATTTAAATATATACTACAATTAATATGAGATACAATACATTTAAATATATTCTATAATTAATGAAACCTTATGGAAAATACCAGAGGCTCAAAATTCCTCATAAATTAAATAGTACTTTATTAATAAGCCCTAACTTATTATATTTTTCAGTCATAAGCTCAAACTTTAAATTTATTTATTTTAAAGCCACAACAACAAAATATAATACTTTATTAATAAGCCACAAAATAAATTTTTAAGCCCAAGTAAAAAATTTCAGCTATAAAAATATAAAAACAAAAAACAAAAACTTAAGTACAATTCTACGAAATTATAAAGTGTAACTCTTGACATATGACGTTAGAACAAAAAAATTAAACCAAAGCGTAACTCAACAAAAACCCAAAATTAAATCTTAACTCGATAAGAATTACATTTTAAAAATGAGAGAATTACACTTTAAATCATGACAGTATGAGTTATACTTTCCAAATGAGTTACACTTTTATTTTCTATATTATGTAACTCTCTCTTTCTCTCTCGCACTCAACATGACAGTATGAATTATGGTAGACTCCAGTTAGTTACAAATAAAAATACAATTACACTAAAAAATAACTACAAAATAAATACACAATTTTTTTTCAACATGAAAAATAACTATAATTACATGATTACTTAACAAAGCAAAAGAACAATTGAGAATTAGTAACAACAAAAATTTAGAAACATGAAAAATGAGGTTTGACTAAGGGTTGCATCAAGTAACAAATTATAAAATAATAGCTTGGAAATAAATAAACTAAATTTATATATAATCAATAAACAATTATTATATTATATATGGTATGGTATCATGTTAGTTCATGATAAAAAATTGAAATAATAAGCACTGGTTTTTCTCTTAATTTACAATCATTTGGTCCACACCTTTTTGACATAGTCCTTTAATCTCTTCTTTAATATATGATTTTGGGCATAGCCATAGTTTATAGTTTATAGTTAGCACATCATGCACCGCCAAATTTTTTCAATTTCCAATATGTAAATACGAGGTTGATCGGCTAGCTGCTTATCTCTCCAACCGATCGTCACATAAAAATTATGATAATAAAATAAATAATGGCTTAAAACTAATAGGAATAAAAATAGTGGCTTAAAACTAAATAAGAAGTTTATTTGGAGCTTAGCACTAGTTTATTGTAAATTAATGTGGTGCTCAATTAAGATTGATACCAAGCAATTATGAACAATATTTTATTGGAATAATTTTTTTTTCCATTGCTTGGGAAGAAAGAAAAAGTACAACACAAAACTAGTGTACACAATTGCATATATTGATGGGATTTTTACATGAAATAAAAACCAAGTTGATAAAAAACACAAAAAGATCATTTGACCATTTACTCCTGTCCTCATCCGTCTCCTAAACTTTCGAGTTTGGACCTAACAACAACCACGACAGGGTCTCAAAAATAAAATGAAACTGAAAAAAAAAAAAAAAAAAAAAAAAAAACATGAGAAAGTTGCAAAGTTACGAAGTTCAGTTCTCACTTCTCACTCATAGTCTTGTACACTTGTTCCATAAAAAAACTGACGTGCTATTTTTCTCTTATTTTTTAATCCTTTCACTATTTGGCCGCAAAGAAGCAACAGTAAAAACCCAATCCCAACGGTGAAAATCCAGATGTTAAAGAAAAAAAGAGTTTTTACAGGTTGCCACCACCTATGACCACCACCACCAATATAAGCAGAATAGTACATCAATATTTCCCTCTCTGCCTCTTGAGGTGCTCGTCCATAATTTGCCACACAGTGACAGAGGGGACGACCCAGACCCAGACCCAGACCCAGACAATTTTCAGTGGCATACACTCCATTTTCAAATAAAGCTCGCTGTCTCTGTGGGCTGCATATACAGCTATTCCGCTCTTGCTCTATATTATTAAGCTTCCCCATCTTCTGGAAGCTTGCTGGGGTTTCTTTCTTCGCTCAGGTAGCTGTGAAGCCTATGATCATGTTCCTTGTATTGGGTTTTGTTTTGTTTTTCTTGATTTTATTCTGATGGGTTATTGGGTTTTCTGCTTTTGAGTTCAGCCGATTATTGGGTTGGTTTTTCCGTATATGAATATTGCCCTACTGGAATTTTAGACTTTGAAAGTATGAGTTTTTCTTGTTCTTTCTTGATTCGAAAAACCCTAAGGTTGTTGCTGACACGCTGTATAGTTTGTTTGCTTAGGAAATGTGTTTACTTTAGTGGGATTTTGAGAGATTGCATGTATGAAAGCATATCCCAGGAACAAATTGTGAATTGAGTATTTTTCTGGTGAATGGAATTTGATTATGCAAATTGATTCGTTGGTTTGATGGTCTATTTTATTTTTGCTCAAAATTGAGCTTCTTTCGACTAAATAAATAACTATACTCTACTTTTGCTTATGTACAGGATTTACTTTTACATTTTGTTTTTCGTATTTGTCTATGATCAAATGTCATAATTAAAGAAGTGGTTGATTGAATGCTCTATTTGCCCAACCCCAACCTGAAGACAAGAAGGAGAAGACTAACTTTTTTATTTATACTCTTGCTCCTTCTTAGGGATCAGTGTGGTCTGGGAAGAATGGGAAGTAATGCTGCTGGACATATTCCCATGGGTGAGCAGGTTGAAGGGTCTGAAGCCACTATAGAGATAAAAATAAAAACATTGGATTCACAAACCTATACTCTGAGAGTGGATAAGCAGGTGGTTACTCTTGTGCCTTACTTCCCTCTAAAATCTGGCTTATAGTTAGTTGGTTTGCTGTTTATACATAATTATTTAGTCTATTTATGATGCTTATATGAAGGTGAGCAACAGTTGATCTTCCTCTTCCCACACAATCTTCACCACTGTGAGGAATTATAAATTCGTGTGCATTTCTATTCTATCTTTATACTATTCTCCTAAAAGCTTGAGATGAATTCATAACGTTAAAAGTGTTAAGAAGTGAGAAAATTCAAAAGTTTCTTGTCCATATGCTAGTTTTAAAGAATAATTATTGAAGCTTATTTATCATGGAATATGGCAGTGAGGACATGCTGGAAGTTAGTTTTTCTTGTTGTAAAAGTTTTACAAACAGGCTTCAAATTGCACCATACTCTGTTTTGTGAACTGCAGATGCCAGTTCCTGCTCTGAAAGAACAGATTGCTTCTGTCACTGGTGTGCTATCGGGCCAACAACGACTAATATGCCGAGGAAAAGTTCTAAAGGATGATCAGCTTCTCTCTGCCTATCGTATCCTAATCTTTTGCTCTTTTGAATCATGGAAGAATTTTTGAGTTTTGAAAACCATGTGGCACTCTCTATGTTACTTAGGATGCTCTTTGTTTCTCTCTTTCCCATATATACGAGTTTCCAATTAAGGTTACTGTAGCAATCAAATTTCTACCTTTTTTTTGGGGTCTAATTCAATGAATTTCTACCTTCTTACTAAGAGATACTTTCTGTCAGTAGCAAAGGTTTTTAAATTGTCAGCTCTTTACTTTTCTAGATTAAGTTTGATAAATTAAGCTTACATGAATCTATTGCGGTTGTGAATTATTGTTTAAGCTGGGTTTAGTATTGTTTCCTCTAGTCAAGCTCATGCTCCCTTTTTTCTTCTCATTTAAGTTCCAACTCACCTTTTCCTAACATGGTTTAGACGTTGAAGATGGCCACACCTTACACATGGTTGTCAGACAACCTATTCCATCTTCATCTGAGGGATTACCAAATCATCCAGGTTGATGTGATAAAATATAACAATATTCTTCAATTGTACTTGTGTTTTGTTAGTTTGTTTTAAGCTTTGGACACATTGTTGGCCCACTTCCTGATAGTGTGAGTTTTTGGGACAATTGGTTGTCCAGCATGGTATTAGAGCTTATTCTCTTTTAGGTCTTTGGTTCAACTGCTAAATTTCACAATGCTGTCAACTGTTTATAGCATCTGATCCTGCCACAAGTACAAGTCGTGGTCAGCATCATCAAGTAGCTCCTGGTGTTTTCATTGAAACTTTCAGCATGCCCGTTCAAGGGGATGGAGTTCCACCAGAAATCAATCGGGTGAGTCTTTAACTAATTGATTCATGTTTCTACTGTTACAACTATGTCTCATGGTAATTAATTTCTCTCTTATCTCCATTTCTGAGCAGATAATCTCTGCTGTTCTCGGCTCTATAGGACATCAAAATATTGCAAGTGGCAGTGAAGGGATCGATGTCAGGGTAAATATTAAATTTTACATTTCAGAAGCTCATCGCTTAAGTTACTGGAAGTATGTGTGGAATATATTGTTCCTAGGCATGGTACATTACAATCTAGTCTCTCTCTCTCTCTCTCTCTCTCTCTCTCTCTCTCTCATTCCTGGTGCTCAAGAACTATGCACACTTGCAAATAAGTTAAAAAGTATTCATAATAGTGAAAATATTTATCCCATGGATTTTCTTGAGGAAAGCTCAATAATTTTTTGACAAAACTGATGGATACTCTGTGTGTGTGTGTGTGTGTGGACCTACATATGTATATCATTTGTTGAAAATGAATGTACACTTTTTGCTTTCATCTTTAATCTTGTATTTGGATGGTTGATATGCTGAAGGAACATGGGCCATATAGGCCAGAAAGGACATCAGGTTTGAGTGGTATGTTCGATTTTTCCCAACTTCACACACGGGGTCCATCGGATAGATCAAATGGTGCTTTTGGTCATTCAGCTGCATTTTCTTTGGGGCCTTTGCCACCTCTGGCAAGTTTCGAATTTTCATTTGTTTTGTATTCTTATTGCCTGTTTTGATCTTTGAAAAATAATAATAAAACCATTATGCTACATCCGTGGTCTTTTGTAGGTAATTCCTGGTTCTTTGACTACTCTATCCCAATATCTTACTCATATGAGGTGTGAATTTGAGGCCATTGGTGAGTTTGCTATGTACAAAATTTTATATTGTTATATTTTTTTTTGTTACGCCAATGGTGGTGGTTTGCTAAATAGTTTCAACTCATTTACCAACAGCCAGAGATGGGGGAAGCAGTCAAACATCTGTTCATAGGACTGAAGAAAGCCCCAATACCTCATCACGTTCAGGGATAAGACAAGAGGGGCTACCCTCACCTGCATCATTGGCAGAAGTCATGCGTTCTACTCGACTATTACTCATTGAACAAGCTGGAGAATCCCTACTTGTGCGTTATTAAGTGTCATTGTAATTTTTCCTTATATTGTTCAAAGTATATAATTTGGTGTTCCAATTTTGACAACTTGTGCTGGTAGCTTGATTTTTCTTTAGTTCTCATAGGTGAGGCATTTTATCGTTTGGAAGCAGAAGAGTGTAGTTATTTGCCATTACAAATCTTAGTTATTGCTGCAACTGTTTGATTTAATTAATTATTATATAAACAAAAAGACATTGCGATGTTTCATGTTACATCTTGGCAGCAACTTGCAAACCAATTGGAGAATCAAGTGAATGTGACTGATCCCTCAGCACGGTTGAGCACCCAATCTAGTGCATCAAGAACTGGAGCTTTGTTTCATAATCTAGGTGCCTTTTTACTTGAACTTGGTCGTACAACCATTACATTGCAACTGGGACAAACACCGGTAATGTTTTCCTGAATCTTAAGTTTCTTGCTGTCATCTATTCCATCTAAGATGTTAGCTGACCTATAAAATTTTCTGACTCATCCGCGCATGCAGTCTGATGCAGTGGTTAATGCTGGGCCTGCAGTTTACATATCCCCGGCCGGTCCTAATCCTATAATGGTTCAGGTAATTTTCTAAACAGCAAATTAATACCTTTCTTTTGAAAATAGTTATATTTATACTGATTGAAACTGAATCATATTTGGCCAGCCTCTTCCTTTTCAATCAGGAATGAGCTTTGGTGCCATCCCCATGGGAGCTGTGCAGCCTGGGTCTGGTCTGGTTAATGGACTTGGTACTGGTTTTCTTCCAAGGCGTATTGATATACAAATACGAAGAGGTGCCTTTTATAATTTAATCACAGGCTATTTCCATCCATGTTCTGTTTAAATTGTGTTTAATATAAATATATGCAATTTTTTAAGCATTATTCATGTTACCCATAAGGTTCAACAACCACACCGAATGTTAATCGAGAGGAACAAGGCGGTACTCAACAACCTTCAGGACAAAGAAACCCAGATGTAAGTTCGGGTGGTGAAAATCCTGCTAATCAAGCCACTTCAAGGGTGTCAGATGGTCCAGCCTTTGCTGGAGATTCAGGAGTTAGGATGGTGCCAATCAGGACGGTGGTTGCAGCAGTACCTGGTCCCCTCAGTCGCCTACCATCAGATTCTTCTGGTAGTTCATTAGGGTTATACTATCCGATGCTTGGAAGATTTCAACAAGGAGCTCAGGCGTCTGGAGAGAGTCACCCGGACGGCCTCCATACTGATCAGCAGTCTTCTGAATCTGCAGTAGAACAGCAGAACACTGGAGATGCTGCAAGAGAGGGTAATATACCCACTGGCAATGCCAGGGGAGGTGGATTTGTTTTCTGGCTCTCCCAGTGAATATACCATGCAACATAGTAGTTGAACTTGATCATGTTATAGTACATAAAATGCACATGTATGAAAGGCTGATTTTTTTGTTGAAATTAATCATGCAATAGTGCATAAAATGCACATGTATGAAAGGCTGAATTTTTCAAGCCATTGGAGTGAAAAGAATGACGGGAGGGCCCTGCGCCTTGGATTGGGTGGCATTAAGAGGGTTGGATGATAAGTATGTCTTAGTTTACAACGATGTTGTAAGCAACAAAAAAGAAGAGGGTGGAGGGAGACCAAAAGTGAATATTATGCGTGACTAGTTTATGTAGTGGAGTTAAGGTATCTTTCCACATAGGACATACAATCATGTTTCTGATGTTAATTTTTTCCAATATTAGTCTGTAAGAAAGATTAGAAACAGCAGTTTCTTTTAGTTTGGAAGTTTCCAAGATCTTTTCTTTTTAAATATTTTTTTTTGATAATTGCCTGTGTGTGTCTTAAAGCTGTTATAGTATGTAAATTTGCAAAGTAGAAAGTAAAGAAAATTTGCTTTAATAAATGATAATGTCTAGGAATCCTATATTGGTTCTTACTCACAAGAGATGAATCCAGGGACTGGTCAGAGTTTGTTTATTTTCTTCTAATTTAGTTAACCTAGGCGGTTAAGCTGCAACCATAAGATTGAATATTTATTTGGTCTGTTTCCTGCAGGATCAACTCCTACTGTAAGACAGCAGGAAACATCTCATACTAGAAGTATCAATATCAACATTTTGTCAGCCGGTGGAACCCAAAACAATCAAGAATCCGAGAGGCAGATCCCAAGTGGTATTTTACAGTTTATAAGGACCCTTTTTCCTGGTGGTGAAATTCACTTAGAAGATGGAAGCTTACAGGGAATGACTGCAGGTCCTGGATCAGATCAGGCAAGGACATCTAGTGGTGTTGTGGGTGCACCAGAAGCAGAACCAAGGGTTAGTGAAGAAGGAATATTTTTGTCAAATTTGCTTCATCAAATCATGCCAGTCATATCTCAAGCAGCAGGTATAGAGCCAGGTCTTGTACATACAGAAGCGGAAAATTCTTCTGAGCACGTAATGACCCAAGATTCTTCCCCCCAGGTACACATGCTACACCAGTTATCATTGTCAGTGTCATCTTTTTACTTAATGGCCAAACAAAACATAAGCTGCTAGGCGTAAAGTTGTAAATCATGATCTTAGACGGAAATGAAATGTTACAATAAACCTAAAGAATTGAAAAGGACCATGAAGATAAGTATGTATTGCAGGCTGAGAATTCCAATGTCGGGACATCACGTCGGCAGAGTGATTGTGAACCAAACCCTCCTAGTTCAAAACGTCAAAAGGTGCTGATGATGAAAATCTTTATCCATTTATTTATTTATTTATTCCCATTGTGAAATAATAGTGTGGCTTTTTGAATGCAGATGGAGTGAGTTATCATTAGAGGCATAAGCAATGGTATCCATGGTCGTGAAAAAGTGATGAGTTTTCTTGAGTATAATCATCAATGTCTCTTCTGCAGGCAAACAGTGGCATGGCTCATTGTGTCAATATTGTATTTCACCTCAAGCGAGACTGTAAAATTTATTTCAAGTTATGGATATACATAGCCTTGAGACGTAATTTTGACGATTGGTATAGTATTATAGTGTTACAGTACGTGACTTGAAATCACATAAAACCTGAATTTCATCTTTGCTAATTAATGTGTGATTTTCCATGGTGCACTCATGAAAGATCTTGGTTGCATCTTGATATATCTGATTTGATGTGGTAGAAGCAAGCAGGGTGCAGTTTGGAAGCAATGCATACCTGGCTCAATGATCATACATAAAATGTGAATGGGTTCTGTGGGTTCTGTGGATTTGCACCTGGCAGATTAAGTTAACATCATCCTTTATATCTTGCTGTTGTCAGAAAAGTTTCACAAAATTGTTTACTTTAGGCAAATCATGTAAACAATATTTTATGGAATATTGAGTGTGTGTCCCAAAGCCAGCTGCCTTGTCTCTATCAAGCTTTTCGGTTTTGCAAGTATATTCATCGACATGATAAATTGAAAATGAGTTAATCTCGTTTAGATGAATGCAATACATGAACTCCAATTTTTCTTCAACTTCTGATGGACTGGCAGTCCATTAAACTAAAGAATTTTTAACTAAAAACAAAAAAAACAAAATGATGTGATAATGGTGTATCATCGATTCAAGGTTACCAAAAAACATAGTGAGAAATTACATTTAAATATAACAAAACCAAAAAGCCGTGAGAGTTTGAAGTGGGCCAAATAAAGACCCGCCTTAGCTGGCCCAAACTACAAGAATCGTCTGACAAATTCGCCTTATAAGGTGATACAAGACGTGTATGTGGAACTTGTGTTAGGGTTTTCTGCGCCTCCTCCGAAAGATATCTTCACTCCTCAACAGCTACCAATCATGGCGGAACAGGTCGGTTCTTTTCCTCTCTCCTTTCCATTTGTTGTTGCATCCGAGATTTTAGTGTTCATGTCTTACTAACAGTATTTTAATATATTTGGTTTCAGACCGAGAAGGCGTTTCTGAAGCAGCCCAAAGTGTTCTTAAGGTAGTTCATTGCAGAAATTTCATTTTTTTTTAATTACTATTAAGATTTTGGTTGCGTTTGTTTTGCATTGTTTTGCTTTTATTTTTGGGTTGTATTTACTTATGTTTTTTCTATGATTTTCCCTTTTGTTCTTGTAATAAAATTTATTAATTAGCTCGAAGAAAACTGGGAAGGGGAAGAGACCAGGAAAGGGAGGTAACCGTTTCTGGAAGAGCATTGGGCTGAGTTTCAAGACCCCCAGGGAAGCCATTGACGGTCTCTCTCTCACTCTACACTTACTTATATTATATATGTAGATGCATTTATATTTGCCAATGAACTAGGATTTTGATTATTGACATGTAATGTTGTATGTATGTATATATATGGATAATGATAAACCTTGAATAATGTGGATTGATGGGGAGGTTTGCCTTTGAGTAATTTTGCACGACTCTTTTATAGTTGAATTGCATTATTGAATTCTTTAAGGTATGCAACTTTAGCTTTTATTAGTGTATAGGCTACCTTTGTTTAGAAGAAATAAGCAAACTAAGAGGCAATTGTGTGAGAATGAATTCTATTGGAAATGCTTCACCTTTTGGGATCTATGAAAGTTGTGTCATATTTTTACTCCAAGTTGAGTTACTCCTACCCTCTTTTTTTTTTTTTTTGCTGCTTGTTTCTGTTCTTTGGGAGGCTTGGCTACTTGTGATTAATTTATTCAGAAGTTGAAGTAGTTTAGTTGCTGATATGAGTGCTACATTTTTTGCTTCTTACAGGGACTTATATCGATAAGAAATGCCCATTCACTGGAAATGTTTCTATCAGGGGCCGTATCTTAGCTGGCACTTGCCATAGTGCTAAGATGAATAAAACCATCATTGTCCGGAGGAATTACCTACATTATATCAAGAAATACCAAAGGCATGATCTTTGTATTCATTTCTCTTTTCTTTTCTTTTCTATAAATTCTATTGTTGTCTTTGTGGAAAAATTATGCTATTTTTATTGCCCCAACTCCTAAAACATGTTTGTTTTTTTTGTTTTCTTAAGATATGAGAAGAGGCACTCCAACATTGCTGCGCACATATCTCCATGCTTCCGTGTGAAAGAAGGAGATCATGTTATCATTGGCCAGTGCAGGTCATGTCTCTTACTTAGAAGCCCTCTTATTAACTACTTCTCTTTATGAATATAATTTGACATGTAGTTATGCTCATTTTTGTTTTGTATTTTACCTGCCCCATGTCCAGGCCTTTGTCCAAGACTGTGAGGTTCAACGTGCTGAAGGTGGTTCCTGCCGGATCGTCTGGTAGTGGCAAGAAGTCCTTTGCTGGAATTTAAATTGGTATCTGGTTTTTATGTTAGGCTGGTGCTGTAGACATTTTGGATTTTGGGCGAGTTGATTAATTATGTTAGAGCTTGAGAAAATGTTACAATGTGGTGGCTGCCCTTTATTTTCTCTCATCAATTTTTGATGTATTGGTTAAATTTTGGAGTTTTGAAGTCGGCATGGTATCAAAATAGAAATGATCTATTTCGTTATGTTTTTGAAAATCTCTCAATTATCTTTGGCGATGGATATGCTTGGTATTTTAGATGTTGTCTTGTTATAATAGTAATAGAGGCTCTTTCTCTTTAGTGAATGAGTACAAAGTTTTTAAGGCCCAATAACAAGGCCAGCCCAATACATAAAAAGCACAACTGCAACGGCCCAAAAGTACATTACTGCAAGGGCCCATCAAGGGGTCCACATTAAGCCACGTATATGGGAGGTCTCACACACTCACCTGTGCTACGTAATCAACAACGAACGACGAAGATTCCTTTGTATTAATGTTGCCAACAAAGCAATTAAAGTTTCCTTTCTTTCTTTGTCTTGACTTTGCTTTAAGAACAAGAAAGTGCTTATGAGTGTGACATCAGGAATACCAATAAATAATTTCTAATGGAACTTAATTTCACATGAATGGGGTAAACCAAATTCCCACTCTAAAATAAAGCATTTCGAGGCCAATTGAAAATAATTTGACAGTGAAATTAGAAACTGCAGTGAGTGTAAGTTTGAAAATAATTGACCTAAAATGTAAAAATATGGTGATAGTGGGCAAGTTGCAGAAAAGAGTGGTTGGTATTTGTGGTAACCTTTGACATGGGCAAAAGGTAAGCGAAACATAATTGGCTTAATGACCACCAAAGCTATCCTGGATCCATGAACAAGAAGCAGTATCTGTTGCCCTGAGGCCACCATATTATTTCATGAAAAGTGGAAAAGCTTAAAAGAAAAATCTAATGTCATTGTCTTGCATCATCATCTTCTTCAATTCACTTTCAAACTTTTTGGGGGCAATTATTGTCGATTAAATAAAACAAAACAAACTTCCAAATATAACTTGTCTTTCAACGTATTGGGTTTGAGACATATTATGGGTATTATGAGGATTGTGGGGGCACTATAATCTTCCATCAATTTGAGGATTATTCTAAAAATAATTGTCAAAAATATAAAATTTTATGGTAAGTTATTAATAATATTAGTTATAAGTGTGTGTTAATCTTAATCACATTATATATGGGGAAACCGACTGCTTTTATGAAAGTCATGAAATGAAACAAAGCCCATCCCCATCCTTGAGCTTCTGCCACATATAATTTTTCCATTACAATTAATATTTCTTTATATGTCATTATATAAAATTCAATCACATATCAAATACACATTAGCAATGTATGGCTATATTATATTAGCATACACCTCATTCATTGCCATTGATTATTGAGCATAATACTTAGTGAATGGATTTGGCTCTCTTTGCACTTAATACTATTAGAATATTATTAGCATGCATCATACTCGATCTAGTTGTGTTACAACTTACAAGAGATTTGTTTTTCCTGATAAAATTACTGATTATTTTCAAAACGTTAAAAAATTATATTGTGTAATTCTTACATGAATTGATGGGTGAATCTGAATGAATGTGAACAAAAAGGCAGATTCTACTAATTCCTTGTAAAAAGACAGAAGGGATGATTAAGCCTGTGATATTTTCGTGGTTAAGATCATGAAAGAACTAGATTCTTAGTGCTTGAGATATTTTAAAGTGGAACGTTTTTGTTAGATGTGGTGTTCATTATTAGTCATTCCTATGGTTTGGTCAATAGAATTTAGATATTAATTAAACATAAAATATGGCAGCTTTGGATTTTTCGAGGACACCTCAAATGAGAGATTTGACTGGTTTTATAAAATTCATATTTGTACATGTGTTGATAAAATTTTGAAGATGTATACTGTATAGTATATAAATTATAAAATTCATTCAAAAAGTTATGAAAAAAGATTCCTAAAATTTGAGAAAGTCAAATTATCTTACCAAAATTTATGAAAGTGAGTTGGGAATAAAAAGTTCTACTACCAAAATTGATTTACAGACTAATGTGATGATTTTATTTGATGCTATATGCTCAATAGTCAACACATGGGACCTATACAATATATTGAAGAAAATATGTGTAAACATAACTTTTGCAAGTCACTTTCGAAAATCTTTATTTTTAGGAAAAGAAGGAAAAAGAAATGAAATGAATTTTTTTAATAATAGCTAGGGACAAATTTTCCTAAAAACTAGACCATTATAATAAGCAAGAGCAAGACCAACGTTTGAAAATGAAAATGTTATATTATTGAACCCAACAAACTGATTTTCAGCCACGCTTTACAGAAAAATCTGGAATTCTTATACTCTCTCTCTCTCTCTCTCTCTGATAATACTACAATTATAAACAGAGGCCCCCGTTCCTCTCACATATTCTCAGAATCTTTTTGAGAAACCATTTTATTTTTCTTTTTATATTCTCTCTCTCCTTGTGCTACTTTTGATTCCCCCAGCAACTAGTTGATTAACTGAGCACTCTGAAAAGAGCACCGCCATTATCATTTTCATCACAAGCATGTGTTTGATAGACGCAGAACAGCTTGGCCAAGAAATGGGGAACATGGAGAACAATAGCATCAATACCAACAACAACAACAACAACAAGAAGTCCAGGTCTTTGCATTGTGCAATCTTGCACAAGCAGACGGAGAATTTGGACAAGGAATCTCCTGTGATGAGCTCCAGTCATCAGAACACCATGTTGAATTCATTTCATGTAAGAATTCCTCTTCTTTGGCTGCTTGGCTTAATGGTGTTTGTCCCAATTTTGCAACTTTTTAGGACCCATTTGGTGAAAATTGAGTTCTGGGTCTGTTTTCCTATGTGATTGATGATTGACAGTAACTTTTACTTTGCGGGTCTTTCTGTTTTCTTTTTTTCCTTGATTATTTTCCTTTCTGAGCTTCTGATTATTGGCTGTAGTGTATGTAGCTGGTCTTGGCCTAGTTAGTTGTTGCTCCTTGCCTTTTTCTCAATCATTTGGGCTGTTGTGAATACAATTTCATTTTAGTATCTCTGCACTATTCAATTAATTTTACCTATACTACTTTAAATACCACTGTTGTCAGTCGTTTTTGCTGCATCCTATAGAAAAGTTTTCAGCTTGAATCATCCTATTCTTTTAGTCATGATCTGCTGTTTTTTCAGTTAATTTTGGGTCACAGTTGTCTTGAAAATTGTTTATTGCTGCCTAAGCAGTTAGCAGTTCATATCCCACCCTTTAGTGGGAACCCTGATGTCATTGATGTTTAGGTGAGATGTAAAATTTTGTGCTTTTGACTTTCCTTTTCTGGTTGCAGAACAATTTGTCCGGGCAATATTTAGATATTTTACTCAGATATCATAAAACTTTGTTTACTTTACTTTCTTGATTTTCCCGAAGTCTTTTTCTTGCCTTTTTTACTTGCTATCCTTAAAATTCTGATTCAGGTTTCATTATGTTGGGTTTTTAGTTAGAAAGCATAGGTGAAGATACAGTGGTTGTAGACAGCAAAAAGAGTCTGCTAAATTTTGTCCCTGCCCTTCGGTCAGGAGAGTGGTCTGATATTGGGGGTCGTCCCCATATGGAGGATACTCATATATGCATCAGTGACCTAGCTAAAAAGTTTGGTTATAATCTACTCAGTGAGGAAGCTATCTCCTTCTATGGGGTAAAGTTTTCTTACCTTCTATGTTGATCTTCTTTGATTTACAACAACTCACACTCTCTCAATGCATCTCACGCATTTCATTCTTAATCCTGGAAAGCACACATACAAAATGGTTTAGACTTGTTTTTTCAGATTTTAATGATGCAAATGGCAATTTGAATGAGCAGGTATTTGATGGTCACGGAGGAAAGGATGCAGCACAATTTGTTCGTGACAATTTGCCAAGAGTCATTGTTGAAGATGCTGACTTTCCTTTAGAGCTTGAAAAGGTGATAACAAGGTCATTTATGGAGACGGATGCTGCATTTGCGAAGACATGCTCTCTTAAGTCTTCCCTTGCTTCTGGCACAACTGCACTCACTGCAATGATTTTCGGGAGGTAAGGAACTCTTCCTTTCAGTGTTGGTTGGTTATCTTTTATAAACACTGCAACTGAACTCTTTCTTGCAATGATATTTGGGTGTCTTAAATAATCTGTTACTGCAAGTCTTGGTCATGGATTGAAGAATAAATAATCAGTCCATTCATGTGATGTTATGCTGAAGAGTGAATTACAGCCATTGGATGAAGATAACAAAAAAAATAAAAACAGTAAAGAAAACTGATGTTTTGTGACTGTGACCCAATGTAGGTTGCAACTAGGGTTTGATGAGAATGAAGACTGAGTTGATCATAAAGGCTCAGACATACCACTCCTCTTTCCCCCCATTTGAGTTCATTTTATAACATATGCACTTTTGGCCTCCTCTTATGCTCAGTTCTTGAGAATGCCTAGTTTGTTTTTATCAGCCCTTTTTGTTGTGATAATCATAGTCTTCTGTGCCTAAAAAATATTATTTGGACAGGTCTTTGCTTGTGGCAAATGCTGGAGATTGCCGGGCTGTATTGTCACGATGTGGAGCAGCTATAGAAATGTCAAAGGATCATAGGCCCTGCTGCATGAAAGAAAGGATGCGGATTGAGTCCTTGGGTGGATATGTTGATGATGGTTATCTGAATGGTCAGTTAGGTATCACCCGTGCATTAGGTGATTGGCATCTTGAAGGAATGAAGGATGTGGGTGAAAGGGGAGGACCCTTGAGTGCCGAACCAGAACTTAAATTGATGACACTGACCAAGGATGATGAATTTTTGATCATTGGTAGTGATGGAATATGGGATGTGTTCACCAGCCAAAATGCTGTAGATTTTGCTCGAAGGAAACTCCATGAGCACAATGATGTGAAGCTGTGCTGCAAGCAAATAGTAGAGGAGGCAGTAAAGCGGGGAGCAACTGATAATTTGACATTTGTTATGGTGAGTTTCCACTTGGAGCCACCTCCACAGGTGGTGGTAGAGAGGTCACGAGTCAGACGAAGCATTTCTGCTGAGGGACTTCAGAGTCTCAAATTCTTCTTAGAAGGATAGAATTACTTGTTTATTGGTTGACGCTTCCCCTGGTAGGCAAAGCTTAGAACTGGTCAATAAGAATACTTAGGCAATCGACTAGAGTTCAGTTATTGTATATATATTCATCCAGTAAGGGGCTGCCTATTTGCTTCCTCTTTATGTCTGGTGCTCCAGTTGGCTCCAGAGAGGATGAGAAGGACACAGAAGACATTCGTATTACCAAGTTTTGAAGTAACAATTGGTACCCTATTGGCAGAGGAAGGAGATAAGAGTTTGTATGAGGAAAGGAATTATGTTGTATATTCAAGGTATATGCAGATGTTGTACATATTTATTTTTTTATTTAATAAAAAAGTTCCTTGGTTCAAACAATTGGTCACATATTCTTGTTTTTCTTTTAAAGAAAAATAGCCCATCATGTCAAAATTGTTCTTGTAGCCAGGCCACCTTATTGTGCAAAGGAAATTAAGATAGTGGCAGTTTAATTCGTAAGAAATTTAAGCAAATGGAAACAAAACTCGTAGTTAACTTATGTAACACATTAGTATCATTATTATTCTGGAGGAGTATCTATTTGTAATTCTTAATATTATTGTTTTACAAAGTCCAAACTCTTTGGCATTGATTTTATCAGAAATGTCTTATTTTGCAGTTTGATTATCATCCTGCTGGTTTTTGTATGTAAACTTCCCAGAAAAGCCAGCAATGGAACATAGGATTGTGAAGCTAGTGGTGGAACATAAAATCTTTTAAATTAGCAGCTCGAAGGCACTAATACATTTGTTTCTTCAAAGAGTGCCACTGCACCATGCAACTTGAATTTGACCTACTGGAGTAAACCATTTCGCTTTCTGATTACTTTCATCACTAATGTGAGACAATATGAGAAAAATACAACACAGATTTAAGAATGAATTTGCAGGAAGTAGAAGAATAGAAACAATTTGTGAGTCGCGCGGGCAGGGAGAAGAAAACAAAACCAAACATTGAAGGTAGTTTATAACGAATCAATAGTTTTTGTACATCTGTAAGAAACCCAAAAAATGGGAATAATGAATGAGATACAAATATACACAGATAGTTCTCTCTCTACATGAAATCCACTCTACTGGTAGGACAAAAAAGGCATATAAAAATTATGCCTAGAGAAAATCTCAATCAATGTGTGCCTATGCTATCCCAAAACCATTTTCCTTCGTTCAACCTTCCTTTAATCTCGGTTCTCGCAATGCGAATCAGAAACAAAGTTGCAAAGAAAATAGAAAGAATTAGCATAAAAAATACACTGTTCCATCCCCTGGTAGATATATACCCTGCCAAAAGTGGGCCAAGGGCTGCCCCAACAGAACCTGTACCATCTATAATGGCAGTTACAGTGGCTAATGCCCGGGAATTTCCTCTGATGAAGGTCTGGGTACCAAGATCAGCAGCCACGGCTGTTGTAATAAGGGAATATGGACCATTCACCAACAACCCGGAAAGAAACATCAAAAGAATGTTGGCAACCATAGATAGGCTTCCATAAACCCGATAGAAAACAAGGGCTGGAACTGAAAGTAACAAAAATGCAATTGACGTAACAGCCCGAGCTTCAATCATATCAGATATCAATCCTGCTAAAATTCCACCAAAGACTCCTCCAATATCAAATACGGTTGAAAGGTTCCCAGCAGTTTTGTGTGACAAATGCACGCCAGCAACAGCTACAAGAATGAAACAAAACTAATGAATATGACAAGTTCATGACACCTTAAACTACACTAGGTGGCTTGATCACCTTAAACTACACTAGTTATGAAATCATATATAAAATCTAAGTGGAAGAAGTACCTGTGTGCCTTATGTAGAAGGGTAACCAGTACAGAAAAGTGTATGACACCAGCTTCGAAAAGAAGAGGCAGAAAGCAAATGGTGCCACACCTGGTAGCCTCCATGCCTCCAAAAACCCAATTGCAGCCACAGAACCAGCATTCGCATTCGCATCCGCATCCGCATCAGCATCTACATTTTCTGTTCCAAGAAGCCCTGCTTCCTCTGTTTCCACTTTCTCCTCCAAAGTTTCTACACCATTAACCTCCACATCCATCTGAATTTCCTTTCCCGGAAGCTCAAATCCCACATCTTCCGGACTCACAGGAAGAAACAACAACACCAAAATCCCAACCAAAATCACCAAAACCCCAGGCACCACAAAGGACCAACCCCATCCAAATTCCAAAACCGCTGACGCCACAATTGACCCGATAATGTTCCCAACTGAGGTATGCGAACTCCAGACCCCCATTATCAATCCCCTCTTTCCTTTCTCAAACCAGTTTCCCACAACTGCTACCACACAAGGCCACCCAATTGACTGAACCAACCCACAAATAACTTGAACAGCCATAAAGTATCCCAACACATGAACATTGAACCAATACCCTAACCCGAAAATGATTGTTAAAATGCCACTACACATCATCCCAAACACAAGGAACAACCTCAAATCAATCCGATCACCCACATGCCCTGCAAAATACATTCCAATCGAATACGCAGAAAGAAATGCGAGATCAAGCTCTCCTAGGCGGTGGGTTCCCTGGGGACCGTTAAACGGAACCCACCCAGTATCTACTGAGCTTGAATTGGACTCAATGGTGGGTCCAAGCACGCTCTTGACGATGCTTGGGGGCTTTCTAGAGGCGTGAAAGGAAGCATAGGCAAGGAAAGTGATGATGAGCACTGAGATTTGGTGGAAAGCTAGGGTTTTGTGAGGAGGTTTGAGAGTTGGGAAGAAATTGAGAGCTGGAGCTACGGTTGGCGTTTTGGATTGCATTGTGCGTTGAGCTCAATATGTTGCAATTAGTTTACAATAGAAAGAATTCATTAACTGAAAAGGAAATGAAATATGAACAAAACCCTAAAATGAAATTTTCTTTTCAAGCTTTAAATGTAGCAGAAGGGAAGAAGGGATGAAGCTAGGGTTAGGGATATGGGGATTGATTTTGTGTGATCCAATACCCAAATAAATGTATACAAAATTCTATACAAAGAAATAATAATAATCTCAGATTTGTATTGAAGACCAGAAGAGTCAAAGAAAAATGAGGCCTTCCTGGTAATGTCATGTCAAATTTTTCTTACTAAATTAAATAGAAAAAGAAAAGAAAGTTGGGTTGCTTGCTTCGGATGTCAAATATCTGGTAGTTAGCTTCTTTCAAGTGAAGTCTTAATGAAAACTGCTCCTCCCAGTCAATCAATAAAGAAATTTATTATTGAAAATAATTTCTAACAAATATACATATGTAGATATTTTCATAAATAAATATTTATTTGCGAAAATTTTTTTCTAAGTCTAACCATAATCCGTGACCACTGTTCATCAAAATTGAAAGCGAAGGTAAAAACAAATAAATAAGAGAATTTTTGTCAGGGGTGGTTAACTTAAAAAGATCGTTTTCTGTTGGAACTATGTGAAGAGGGCAGTGAGAAAAAATAAATTATTCAAATAATTTTTTTAATTAGGTTACCTAAGTTTTCATTTCCTGGAAAATGCTTTTATGAAATCCCTTATATCCATAAATTTAAGAGGCAGAATCAATTAGACAGAATAATCTCAATGTTACACGTTTTTGTTCCACAAATTCAAACTACGGTTACATCAAAGTTATAATAAATTTTTCTATGAAATTAAAAAGATGCGAAAAATATTGGATACAAATTACAATACAACAGTCACAGGAGTAAGATGACATCCGAAAGTACTAAATTTTACTCATTTTTGCGCACACCCAGTTCTTTTGGGGAAAAAAACGAAAAAATAGACAACAAAACCCACCGCTTCTGTTCAAAGGCACTAGATGTAGAGCCAGGATATGGGATGTCAGTATTGTAAGCTCAGGATTAATATACTTGTTCCATGTTGGTTTTCATTCTATTAAAATTTGCCTACAGCCTCCTCCCTCACTTTAGGATCACATCATTTGCTGATGAAGATCAGCTGCCTGCTGAGCCAGTTCAACCATCATGGCCTCATCGAAAAATTTGTTGATGCTCACATCCTCACTCATTCCCTGCCAAATTCAACAACATAGTTATATACCTAAGATTTGGCTTTTCTTCCACATTTTGTGAATTGTCAATAGCAGCAGTGCATATGCTTGGGAAGGAAAATTAGCATGCTCAAACTTTCTATGAGGCACAAACAGGCACATGTGTGTGTGTGTGAGAGAGAGAGAGAGAGACATAGAGAGGACATGAAGCTTATACCTTTCGACGCCTCGTCTTGACCATAAACTCACGAGCCAGGTGCTGAATTGGGGCAGGTTCAAGTGGCCGCAGAACGATACTCTTGTCAAGAGGATCCCCAGGAACTATAGCCCAATGATCAAACACTGAGAGGCAGAATGCTTGTCCTTGTGTATGGTACCTCAAATCCGTCTCAAAACCAAAAGATTCTATCACGGGTAAAAATGCCTGAATTTCAAAGGAAAAGAAAAAAGGAATGAAATAAATATAAGTACATATGTGTGTATAGGTTAATCTTATGTACAAGAAAGACAAATTTAAGCTTAATGAATTTTCCATGACAGAGATTAGGTATTATAGGCATTAAGTTATAATCCACAAGGTTAATTGTACCCCAGCTTTTGAAATTGTACAATATTTAAGAAAGTAGTCTATGTTTTCATGTTAAATTCCACATTCAGTGAAAACTTCTTATCCAATTGAGTCAATTGACACACTTGTTAGCAATAGTCTTCACTCTCATGGTAAAACCCAAGAGCAGCAGAAAGTAATTGGAACTCTACACAAACAAAGTTCAACCACCAAACCTTAACGATATAAGCTGGGGTCCCAGGTTGAGGAATGTCAGCAGTAACATGTCCACGCCTGCGAGATAAAACAGTGTAGATTGCAGAAACACAGTCGATTGGCGTTTGTATCTGAAACAACAGCATCAAAAATTAATCAGAAATCAAAGTACAGCCCCTAATTCAAGATCCATGATATTAAGCAATTTAAGTTCCTCAGGATCTCTATCTAAGAGAAAAAATCAAATAAATATATCCTTACTGTAGCTTTGACAAAGAACTGTTTAAAGAAATAACTTGTTACATTTCACCTCTGTTCGGTAAGCCAAAATATATAAATAAAACAGCAGAACAGCAAAATTTACCCAGGTTTACCATTTAGTTTACTTTTAAGAAATTATATTTTGATTTCAACAAGAATAAAAATGTAAAATAATGAGATTTCAAAACTGATTATTGCTACTAAAAGTGAGCAGCTTCTTCAGCTTTCTTATCCATACTTGTTACATTAAACAACATGTTGGTCCTCATTACATCAAAATGAATCCACCGCTTGAATAATCTTTCCTTGAAAATCAATCTAATTGTGGTCTAAACAAAGGAGCAAGGATTTACCTCCACATAATATACTGGCTCCATAAGCCGCGGGGTTGCCATTAGGAAAGATGAATAGGCCACACGTCGAGATGTGGGAATGATCTGACCAGATCCACGATGCAATGGCTCAGGCGCAATCCTTGCATCAACTATTTTGAACTTTACATTTCTGATGGGTTCATCACAAAGGGGTCCTTCTCGAGCACCCCACTGAAACCTGTCCACAATAACACTATGGTTGGCCACAAACTAAACACAATACGGGGCAAAAGGAACAAGAATTTATGTCATTTACCCTTGAACAATGGAATCCTTCACAGCATTCAGCAAGCTCTTGTCAACTTCAGTTGAAAGTGTGTCGTCTAATAGAATGTTAGGTCCCTGCACATATAAGCTTTTATCAAATAAAGCATCAAATTTATACTATAATTTAATGAAAGGGATTTGGAAGGGGAGATCAAGATATATGAGTTATTTTTGTAACATAACCATTAGGATTAACAGAGTACCAAGGACAATAAAAAACTTGATATTGTTACATGTAGCTTATGATAAGTGTATTTACCTGCTTATCAGGGCCAAATGCCCATATGGACCGTGCAGCAAGAACATCCCACTCGTATCTTGTCTGGAAGAAATTACCTATATCCTTCCTAGACCAATCAATGCTTACAACTCCATTCTCAATGTCCTCTGCAAGTCCTCTCTCTAATGGCTCTGCAATCTACAAATGTACAAAAGTTTTTGTAGGCAGTCATAATTTAAAATTTTAATCACAAAATTTCTGAAAATTAGATTGCTTCCTACCATAGTTATTTTATTCTTCTTGTTGGGTGTTTCAGCAAAACATTTCATTGATGAAGACTCCACCACTGTTTCACAGAATGAAACAACAGGATCCGCAACCTACATTGTATGTGAATTATATAAGACAAATGCATATCCATCAACAGAAAAATTCATTCCTCAAAAAAAAAAAANAAAAAAAAAAAAAAAAGAAAACAAGAAAACTTAGTTTGATATGTTTAAGAAATTAAAAAATTATGTAAAATAAAGTGAAGAAAGAATGGAAGTCTGACATACCTTGACTTCTACTTCAGAATAGAGCTCTCTAAGGTCCTTCATGATGGAATCCAAGTACAATTCTCCTGTACCTAAGATTGTGTGCTCCCCAGACTCCTCAACTTTAGTGATGGCAAGAGGATAGCTCTTGCTAATCTTTCTAAGACCCTCCACCATTTTTGGCAACTCACTTGGATTTAGAGGTTCAGTTGCTGTTTTCACAACGGGGAGAGTATTGAACTGAAGAGGACGGAATATGTAAGCATCCTCATCATAATTCTCATTACAGAGAGTAGCAGTTTTCATAATAGAAGCGTCCACACCTTCAATAAGGACCCATGTACCAGGAGGAGCCTCAGCTATTGGTATCCTATCTCGAGCTTGATAAAGCCATAATTTTGTTACTTCTTTGACTGTCATGTCCTCCTCATCCTCCGGTGAATAGCCTTCTCCTAATACACGTACAGTCTGCCCTGTCTGAATCTTGCCACTATAAACCCTACCAAATGCATCAAACACACTACAGTCGGACTTTGGATACAATTTGGTCACATTTACCATCAGAGGCCCATCAGGATCACAATTTATCATGGCCCTGTAAATCAAAGAGTCCTTTGGTCCCGTGTATGTATGGTCGACTTTCCTAGTTGCAGCATCTTTAGGGGAAGGAATATGTTTAACCAGCATATCAGTGAAGCCTGAGGCAGATCCAAAAACTGAGCTACAAGCCAACCTCAACAGAGGTCTAACATTCAATTTGTAAGCTGCATTGCTAAGTGTGACACCAAATTCTGCAAGAGTTGCCTCCACACTCTTTTTATGTTCTCCAATCACCTGGCTATAAATTTTATACAAGGGTTCAAGCACAAACTGAACAAACGACCTTTCTCCTCCACTGGCAGGGGGTTTTCTCCTAAAAGCCCTGTCATCTGGATGATAGTACATATCTCCCCAAAGACGAGAAGCAAACTTATCTGCATCAAAAGGGATCCCATGGAGTTTAAGATATAGCTTTGAAAAGGATTGCAATGTGAATGACCATCCTGCGGTAGCACTTGCAAAGCAAACATTCCCGGCAACAGGATCAATAAGTTGCACATTGCCAGCAGTTGAAGAGGCAGCAGTTATGTGGTTATTAATGACTTCCAGAGTATGCCTTAGCTTAAAGTAAGCATCCCTTGGGGGCAACTTCAGTTCTGTTATCAATCTATCGACCTTTGAAATTAAAATTCAAGTTAATAAGAATAACAGGGTAGTTAATGGAAGTACTAATGCATAGAATGATCAAACCAAAATAAAATGAGAAACAAAGCAGCCCCATAATAAGAAAATCCACCTTGTTTATTACAACCACAATTGGTAAGCGATCTTGGATTGCATGGCGTATAGCCCTCTCAGTATTTACCTATTCATCAAAATCATAAAATTCTATAAGCAAGTAGTATAGCCTGTTCAGACATTCTTCTACAGATAAGGCAGTTCTAATATGACAGCTATGAGATTCTTCTATCTATGGAATAGCCATTTGGATCAAAAGTTAGGTTACTTACCATCATTCCTTCAGCAGCATCCACAACCAAGACAGCACCATCAGCTAGCCTGAGGGCAGCAGTCATTTCATCAGAGAAGTTGACATGACCAGGCGTATCCATGATGTTGCACAGGTATGATTTAGAATTGCTATCCTCAAGTACAAGCGACATGGGAACTGCTTTAATAGATATTCTTCTCTCTTGCTCATCAATCCTTGTATCTGTGTACCTCATGTGTTTATCACTATTTGAATCAAAAGTGGACATATGATGGGTCTGCTCAACCAACATATCCATGAACACCGTCTTCCCATGCTGTAAGTGCCCCACAAGCGCAAAATTTCGAACCAGAGAGGGATTCGACATGAGACCCACAAGGAATTGGGTCGACACAATGGTCGAAGAATCCTTGACGCCAACCTCAAACTTGATATTCCTAACCGGCTTAATAATGGGTTGTTCAAGGGGTTGTGCATCTTCATCCATAACCAAGGTCTCCACATCTTCACCATAAACCTCTTCGGCCGTGGGATAGTACTTTTTGTCCTCAGCAAGGACAACCTGCTTATCCATATCAACATCATTGGGAGCAGCTAGCCACCCATTGGAACCAGCAGCTGCATCCTCACCATCAGATGCTGCCCCCTCTTCATGCCTATCTGGAAGCTCTTCATCTTCATCCTCTCTATCACTCTCTTGGTCAGACTCAATTTCGGGGCCTATGTAGTTCCCAAACTCATCGTATAGACTGTCATCCATTTTACCAAATCTGCAATTCTATACACCTTATTAGGTCACTGTGCACCAATACAGCCACTAAACTCAAGTGGGTTTCTACGAAATCAGTATCAAACAAATTGGTGCTCTTGATTTTTTAAAATTAACAGAAAAACCAGATGGGTTTTGAGATTTAAGAACAGGGTTCAAATATAATTGCATACAAATATATACAAGTGAAAATGTGAAGCAAAGAAAGGACGTACCGGAAAAGCTTCTAGGGCAGAGAGACACCAACGCTAACACTATACTACAATAGAGAGGGAGAGGGTTTATTGAGGGGTTCTTTGCCTTGGCAGTGTGCGCCTAGTCGTTTAGAGCGTCTAGCCTTCTCTCCTGTTGTAATGCAAAGTGGTACTTTACTGGGCCTGGACCCTTTCTGATAGGACATGGTTGGGCCTATTGTTTTGGAGTTCCTTTTATTATGGGCTTCTTTGGGGACGTAAGAGACTAGAGTCCAAGGCAAACAATGAAATTTATTGAAAAAAATTTCCTTTCTTTTCTTTTTAATAGAAAATATACAACACGAAATGGATTAAATAAAAATTATGGCATAAGTGGCATATTTTTAAATAAAGGTGATTAGATATTAGGTATTATAATATAACATGCTGTGGATTTCTTGATAAAAATTGGAATTTTTTGTGTGGTTATATTAGAGGAAATCAAATTCTAGACCTAGTCTAATTCTAAGTCTTATTCCACAAATGCTCACCACTTGGGCTAAACAAGAACTTATAAAAATTAGATTATTAAAGAGCATTGGAGATCATGAAAATTATTAGAGAGAGAGAGAGAGATAATTGATGTCTTAATTTGAGGTAATGTAATTACTGTAATAACTTTAGGTTTTAAATCAGTTATTCAAATTCTTTAATATTTTTGAATTTAGGATAAGAGATTCGGATTTAGGACAAAAGAAAAATATTATTAAACTAATAGTTAATTTGGAAAATTATTTAACGAGTTATAGAGGTATAAAATTTAAATTTCTGGAACAATAACCGACTAAAATTCTAGCAATATTAGTATAAATGGAGTATGTCACCACCATTATTACAACCATGTTCATTAACTGCTCGTTGATTGCTAATTCGTTGTTTCTTGAATTGGCCGGTGTAATATACAAGAGCTTTGGGAGGCAAATCACATATTATATATATATATATACACACAAAGCACTCGAGAGAAAAAAAGAGCATACTATATAAATATGTTGCTCCATTTTATTATTATATCAGCACCATACTGCATATTACAGACATGAGTAATTAGCACAACATTAGCAAATATAATTAAACTTATTGTGTGCCAAATTTAGCTAATTACTCATAGCTACTACATCGTAACGGTAAGTCTTGATGATTAGCAATTTATTAGCGACCACCATGTCCATGAGGGCCTGGTCCGTGGCCGTGAGGTCCTGGTCCGCCTGGACCGCCTGGACCACCTGGAGGTCCATGGTGTTCTGGTCCACCGGGAGGCCCGTGGGGACCTGGTGGACCTCCTGGAGGACCATGGGAACCTGGGCCTGGAGGATGGCCGTGATCATGATGAGGTGGACCGGGAGGGCCGCCGGGCGGTGGCCCATGGTGAGGCGGTCCATGGTCGTGCGGTGGCGGAGGTCCTGGATGGCGGTCCATTTTCTTGCAGTTGCAGAGACTAGCTTGTTTCTTCTACTCTGCTTCTTCACTTCTCAACGCTTGGTTTTGATGTGGCGAACTGTCTGTGATGAAATATATATAGCACAATAGGGTCGGTAGAAGCTAAAGCAATGTTTCCATTATCCTCACTCACATGTGGCACATAAAATTTCACCATGCATTATTTATTATGCCCTGTGGATTTTTGTTTTTTCTTCTGATTTTGTGTGGTTGTGCTTCTCCGTTAGGACAACCACAAGATCGATCGGCTAGATTACTTTTAACCTTTATAGATCACATCAAGAGTAAAACTTGTGTGGAGATCGAGTTTCCTGCCACGTATCATCATCGTTATATACAATTGTTTTTAACAATGATGGATAAGGATATATACTTGAGAAGCAATATTATGGACTTACTTTATTCACCTGTTGCTGCACTGCAGTTAATTAAAATATATATATATATATAAGGAGTGGAATAACTTAATTTGAAATATTAAACCACAAACTCATCTTATTTATTTTATATAAAGATCAGCATTAACTTTTGTGGGTAGTGGGTACATAGACTACATAGTCATGATCGTATCTTAGTGATTACAATACGCATGATGAGAGCTAAATAAAACTGGAAATTACATTCTTAATTACGTACTATATATATATATGCCACATATTACAAGCATATATATATATGATGATCATCATGGGTGGTGGTGATCACCATGGTGTGGTCCGTGTGGATCATGTGGCTTGTGTGGTTCAGGAGGGCCCGGGGCCGGGGGATGTGCATGGGGCCCTGGAGGAGGAGGGTGGGCATGCGGTGGAGGAGGCTCCGGATGTGCTGGACCTGGAGGCGGCGCGTGGCCGTGGGGTGGTGGCGGGTGATCAGGCATTTTCTGACTTGTTGCTGCTCTTCTACCACTCTTTGACTTAATTGTTTGGGGAAGATTGAAGAGATACTATGTTGTTGATTACTTTATAGGGGTGGATAATAGGTGATTGTTTTTTTTTTTGGACATTTTGGGTGGAAACGTGGCAAAAGGATAGAGGCTAGACATGGTGTTTCATCTCTGTACAGCGAAACGCGTGTCCATCATCTTCAACAACTGCAAGTCAGACCCATGGTTGTTTTTGTTAGGTGAATACCTACAATTCATGGATCAACCAAGAACTCTTCAGATTAATTAATTATGATCGAGCTTAACAATAATTTTATTTTTAGGGTAAATTTTTCTAAACCCCTTAACTACTAACAAATTTTTTTTAAGCCCCTATCCATCTAAGAACTCACCCAAAACCCCCTAAAACTTATAATACCTTTTTAGCCCTTCTGACGCACTCTGATGAGTTCTGACGCAAACTGACACGTGGCTTGATACGGACTAACGCGCATCCAGTGTAACTTTATTTTTAAAATACAGTTACACTGAACAAATAGTTACACATTGACTAAAAAAACAGTTACACTGAAATTGAAACT
>QANT01005342.1:0-65191 GCA_003254885.1 Purshia tridentata
AGTGATTTTGCTAGAGTCTTTTGGAGATGCTCTAAATTTAACCTTAAAATAGTTATTTTTAACTTATCCTTCGTGTTAAAATTCAGGTGAGCCGGACTATATTTTATTATTTTAACACTTTATAATAAATTTAATTAAAAGTCGAAAAAAAAAAAAAAAAANACTTTATAATAAATTTAATTAAAAGTCGAAAAAAAAAAAAAAAAAACCATTCTATTCTCTCAGTCAGCCGTGCGGCCCGTGCCCTACCCCTCCTCCTATTCTGTTCTCATCTCTAACCGCCCTTCTGTGAGTCCTCTCCAGCTCTCATCAGCACTCTGCAGCTCTCCTCCCTCTCGTCAGTCATCTCATATTCGGTAATGAATGAATTTTTGCTTCCTGTTTTCTTTATCAAGTTGTTGTGTATGTAGAAACTGCTTCTTAATTTTGAAGTTTCTAACTAATATTCAAAATTTGGCCGAACGCGCATTTGATTACCTTGCTACATCTCATTTTCTTCAGTTTTCTGTTTGGTTTTTTCTGTTCTGTACAAATTATGAATCGTTTTCAATAATGTGTAGCATCGTTTTCACTCCCCATCTTTCAGAGAAACATGTCTGAAACCAAAAATTTGCTTTCTATTAGAAATTGAATTGGGTATTAGACAACTCTCACAAGCATCACGAAGTTGAAAGAGAAAATCAACAAACATTAACTGGGATTTTTGGGTTTGTGAACCCAGTAAGCAACCCTTAACTAAAAAGAAAAAGAAAATGTTCTTCCTTTGGAATGATGGGGCAATCATATTGCTTCTCCTAGATGATAAATAAAACATTTTCGAGGTGAAGTTACGTTCTGTGTTTGTTGTGACCTTTTGATGAATTTATTTATAGACCACTTTATTATTATTTTTTTTCTCTGGAAGTGAATGTTGCACAGTTGTTAAAGAATTTGGAAATTCATAGTCATTCATTCACCATGATTTTCCAGCACTGGTTGCATGACTTGTGAATATGCTTATTCTGGAATGCAACCACTATTTCATGAACGGTAGTAGATGGTTCTTTTTTCCTTCGTACACTTGCACTGTTAGCCACTGAAAATTAGGCAGATTTGCAAATTGGGTTAGTTTTGACGTTTTGAAATTAGTGTTAGCATTTTCAGTTTGGAATTTTGTTGATGAACATAACTGAAACACAAACATTTTATTGATCTTAGTGTGTAAACATGATTAAGAAATATTTTGAGTTTGGTAATAAGCTGGACTTGGCCCCAGTTTTCTTGGATTCTGTAACCCATTTATCGAAAAGTTTCCCTAGTCATTTTCAATTCCTTTCTTGTTGATTTATAAGCTGCAAATCTGGTCCTTCTTTTCTTGGAAAGCACTGATACCTAGTTATGGATACAGAGAACACCTATTTCAGGACTAGCATAGTGTTGCAGGAACATGGCGAAGCATCATCCTGACCTGATTATGTGCCGGAAGCAACCTGGAATAGCTATTGGAAGGTTGTGTGAAAAGTGTGATGGTAAGTGTGTAATCTGTGACTCCTATGTGCGTCCTTGCACACTTGTTCGGGTCTGCGATGAGTGCAACTATGGATCCTTCCAGGGACGGTGTGTCATCTGTGGAGGGGTTGGAATTTCTGATGCTTATTACTGCAAAGAGTGTACTCAGCAGGAGAAAGACAGAGATGGGTGTCCGAAAATTGTGAATCTGGGAAGTGCCAAAACAGATCTATTCTATGAACGAAAAAAGTACGGTTTCAAAAAAAGATAGACTGTTAGCAGGTGAAGTTTGCTTAGCTTCCTGAAATCATTTTGTTGTGTTCGAACATTGACGTTAGCATATATTGCTAGAAGTTTGCTTAGGAAACATGCTTCTTACTGCCTGTATTTTTCTGTACGCATATTTGACTGCTCCAGAGGTTGGATATTTTGGTTGCATATTCATGTTAGATATGTTTCCATGGTCAATCTCTGGCAAGTCTAGTTAAGAAATTTAAAATGTTGAATCAGTAATTCTTACTCTTGATCTTTGTCAGCACTCAATGGTATCTATCCATGGATGTTTTTAACTCCTCAATGTACTTGAAGTTAAATCTTTGAAGAATTTATTATCATTCCATATGTGGTTTCAAATTCTATAAATGAACTTGGTATTTTCCATTTTTCCAAAAGTTGTGAAATGGGTGGTATGAAGGAAACTATCATTCGCACTCCCAATTTATTCTCTTGCAAAGTCCAGAATCAATATTTTATCATTTTGAAGCACTCACATAAAGGATGCATGAAGCTTATGGAGGAGTGAGAAATGAGAATAGTGTTGTCCAGTGGGGGGATTCAATGCTAAGAATTGCATGCTGATTGGTGGCTGTAATATAAAGTACAGGATGTTAACTTAACTTTGTCCAGATGCGGTTTAATGGTTTTGGCAATCAATCCTCAAATGAGGCAAGGCCATGGCCTAGGGGACCATATATATCATTCTGCACACGCTACTAGTGAAATTTCATTCTGATCCTTTTTTTTTTTTGACCAAAGAATTCTGATCCTTATTATGCTGCCTCTACATCAGAATCAAAATTATGCTACCACCCATCATTCAATGCAATTCAAAACTTAGAGGTCTAAAAATAGACAGCTTTATTAGTTGATCCAGTCATTGAGATTTCTATCAAGCATTGTGGACGGTGAAAAATCCTATCTACTATGAGTTTGTACTTCATTTGGGTAATTGGATAATGTTCCATGTATAATATTCATTGATAGCAGTTGTTGATTTCATAAGGAATTAGGGTAAAAGCTTATTTGCATTCAAGTTAACTTGTTTTTCGTGAATCTTGCTTTGTAAGAAAATGGGTTCAAGTATATATGGTATGAATAATTTTATTATTATTCGATCAAAATAAGCTTTAATTAAGTACGATTAAAGTTTCAGTAAGTTTCAATTAAGTGCCGACAAAGTTTTGAATTCACATATGATAAGTTTCAATTAAGCTTTGATAAAATTTTGAATTCACATTTTCATGATCTTTACGGGAAAGTTTTTGGCGAATCTTACTTTTGTAAAGAAAATGAATTCAAATATATATAGTACAAATAGTTTTGAGAAATATTTATTCACTTAGTATGGTTTGGTGGTGAGCAAAATAGCACTTAATAGTTTTATCGTTACTCAATTAGTTTTAGTTAAGAATGATAAAATATTTTGAATTGACAGTCATAAAAATATTCAGTTAAGTTTAACTTTAATCAATTTTAATTAAAAATGATAAAATGTTCTGAACTGACAGTTAGAAAAAGATTCATGACAAAGTCAAAGTACGATGGACCTGAAGAAATTTTGTAATAAAACTTAGCATATAAGCTTCAGTTAAGAATGATAAAATATTTTGAATTTATTGTCAGAAAAATATAATTAGTTAAGTTTAACTTTAATCAATTTTAATTAAAAATGATAAAATGTTTTGAACTGACAATTAGAAAAAAATTTATGACAAAGTCAAAAGTGAGATAGATCTGAAAAAATTTTGTAATAAAACTTAGCAGATAAGTACAAAGACATTATCTCCAATTGGCAATACCAGCAGCTGCAAGAAGATCATCATCTTCATCAATTTTATATTATGCTTTAACTTTATAATTTTGTATAAAAATTTTTACAAATTTTATTTTACATTCTAAAAAAGTATAATATAAACTGTTAATAAGTATTTTAAAAAAGAAAGAAAAAATAATGCCGAACACTTATTGCAGTGTTCGATTGTTATAAAAAATTTATTGTTGAAAATTCACAAAAAAATAATTAGATGTCCATAATAGATTCACGTCTAAAAATCACAAGCCACTTATTCTTTATAAGTGAACATAATATTTATCTCTATTCTTAGTAAGAGAAATTTCTTAGGCTTAGTTTGGTATTGCAGTGAGAAAAAACTGTAGTAAAATAATACAGCAGTGAAATAAAATAGCTGTGAAGTAATGTCAACTGAGTGTTTGGTAAACAATGTTTTCAAAATTACTAAAATGAACATAATGCCAAAAGTTTTTTGACTTATTTATTTGAAAAAAAGACATTTTATTAGTTTATAATTTTTTGTCTACAAATTTATATTAGCATTAAAATTATAGACCAAAAACAAAATTATTAAATAAGTATGCATATTTTTTTTGTAGGAATCTTTTAATTTTAATGGTACAAACAAGGAGTTAAATTTCCATATTCGCGGAAATTTCGGAAAATTTTAAATTTCGATAGAAATTAAATGGAAACAACGGAAATTGCTATTAAAATACATAAATTTTGAATGAAACTTTACCATATGTTTATTTAACATATTATCTAGTAATTTGATAAGAAATATTGAAGAAACCAAATTATATAATAGGCTTCATATGATATAAGAGGAATATTATGTGCATTGCAGACAGATGTTGTTTAAAAAATAATTCACTAATTAATAATTATATAAATAACACTATAATCTTGTATCATAAATTACATATAGGAGGTTTTAAATGTTCATTGTGTTTAATATCTTCATGTGCAAAGTAGGTGTAGTACTAAGAATAATCACTCAAGACACTTCTGTAAAATAATTTTGTATGTAATTGCTAATATAGATTAGGAACTGATTATGGTTGAATTTACCCATAAGTTCATAATAACCATATGAAAAAGAATTTCAAATTTTGAAAATTTTAATTCTAAAAAAATAAAATAAAAAAGGTTTGGACATTTTTAGAAATTCACTTTAAAAATTTTTAAAATAACAAAAGTTTATTTTTCTTTTTTTTATTCAAACTCTCCATTCTCTTTCTTAAGCATTCACGGAAGTGATGGCATAGTCATCATTTAGACTCTCCATTCTTATCTCTAGTCATAGTCATCTCTTTAGACTCTCATTAATCACTTTGCCACCTCCCACCTCCCACCTTCTCTCTCATCACTCACTCCCTCTTTCCTGAAAGCTTCTGCAACTTACCTTTCCCTCTTCTCCCGCTCTGCTCTCTCATGATTCTTCTCTGTCCGGCCATGGGTAGCCATGAAATCACCCCAGAAGCAACGACAGCAAGGAATAAGGCAGAGATCGCGCAAGAGAAGAAAGAAAAAAGTGAAGTTTGGACTTTCTGAGATAGAGAGAGGAGCAAAAATTGTCCCAAAATAGTGAAATTTCGTCGAAATTTAGCTCAAATTTCTCAAAAATTTCACTGGGATTTTGCGAAAACTTGAAAAAAAAGCATGTGAGGACTCACGAAATTTCGCTCATAAATTTCAGCGAAAATATAATATATGTGTGTTAAAATTTCAATGACCTCTAAAAACGATATTTTCGGCGAAATTTCAGCGAAAATTTCGAAATTTAACACCTTGGGTACAGATAAAATATCATAATTAGTAAGATCAATATAAAAGAGCCATATGAAAAGTACATTCACCATCATATACATCATTCATATACATAGTTAAAAAATGAGGATAATGTTTGTTATTTTATTAAAAAAGTGGGGATAGATTAGGTAAAATAATTTTGGCCATAATTGTCACTCACTACAGTTTTGAAAAGCAGGTTTAAAACTATAGTGAATATCTGTAGTGAGTAAGGTGTTAAATTTCGAAATTTTCGGTGAAATTTTGTTGAAAATTTTGTTTTTTGGGGGTATGGAAATTTTAACATCAACCTATTAATTTTTCGCCGAAATTTGTCAAAATTTGGGCAAAATTTCACCCACTACTCACACCTCAGTAAAAAACCCAAATTGATGGCTTTCTGGTTGGTTGTTGAGGCAAGGGAAGGGTACCATGAGGTCTAGCTCGATGAGAGGACGAGATCTTGGGTGGTTTGGGGTCTTGTCATGGCCGGAAATGGGATATCGCCGGCCGAAAAGCGTGACTGGTTTTGCGTCGCTGCATCTTCGTGGATGGTCGGATGAGTGATCTGAAACCACCAGTGGAAAAGCATCGTCGATAGCTTTCTAACGACACCAAAATCACCAGAATCGGAGCTCGAATGAGAGAGATATGAGCAATCAAAGTTTGATCAAAGAAAAGGAGGAGAGAGAAAATTGCAAAGTAGAAAGAGAGCTTGGGGAAGAAGAAGATCAGATCTGTTTCCTTTTTAAAATTTGATCTGCAATTACCATTTTGCCCCTATGCTTCAAATATTTGTAATTTGGGCTATGTAACTCCGATTCGCGATTCGTTTTCACCTACATGCTCGTGAGTTCGAGTTCTATCCAGCAACACCATAATCATAATTTATAAAGATACAATTCAATTATTTCCTCTTAAATCCAAACTTTTATATTAAGGGTATACTCGTCCAAATTTTTAAATAAATCACCAATCAATGGTCCGAGTTCAAAAAATGTTCCGATAATTCCTAAGGGTTCCTCTCATCTTGTACCATTTTTTATTACCTTAACTTCAAATTTTAAGTACCCATACCTCATTCAATTTAATTTATATGTTTCTAAATAATTCTCAATAACTCATATAAATATTTAATTACTTAAATTAATTCGTTAAAAATCCTTATAACCTCAAATAAATATCTAAGAATCTCCTAACATTTATTTTGTCTCCACTCCAAGAATCTCCAAACCTTAAATAATGCACATAACAAACATCATAACCTTAAATAATATTCCATGAATCTTCAAAACTTGTTGTTGTCTCCAAATCAATTTAACAAAAATTTTCTTCGGTCTTACAACTCAACTTTTCTTTAAGCTTTTTCAATCCATAACCAATAAATTAACATTCTTAATAAAATTCGGATCAAGTTATTATATGATTATTTATGTTTAATTTATAATTCAAAATTATAGTATAAATAAAACTAAGGTATTTATTCAATAAAGTTTATGTAATTACTAATTAGTGAACCATTTTTTGTACAGTATTTGTTTTCAGCGCGCATTATATTCATCTTATATCACGTGAAACTCATTATATAATTTGGTTTCTTCAATGTTTTTTATCAAAGTAGTAGATATATGTTAAATAAATATATGGTAAAGTTTCATTCAAAATTTGTGTATTTTAATAGTAATTTCCGTCATTTCCGTTTAATTTCTGTCGAAATTTAAAATTTCCTGAAATTTCCATCAAAAATTTCCACGGAACCGAAATTTAACTCCTTGGTAGTGAGTGACCTCAAATAGTCACTTACTACAGTTTTTGAATTTTTACCAAATACCAAAAACTGTTGTGAGTGACCTAGAATTGTCACTCACAACAATTTTTAAGTTCCTCACGGGTCTTAATCCCCACTAATGTAGCACAACCACATCCACACACCACTTTTTTTTTTTTTTGAAGCCCAATAACTCTTAACCGACCAAATTTTTTTGTTTAGTTAACTTTTACGGTTTTACCTTAATTAAAGTCTTTTATTTATTTCTGGCCAAAAAAAAAAAAAGAGTCTTTTATTTATTTTATTTTTTCTGATACCTCAGTTAAACTCACATGTTCTTTACGCTTGCCTCCCCGTCACGGACACGGGTGAAGAACGTGGAAAACAGAAAACCCATTCTTAACTGAGGTATCAGGAAAAAAAATAAAAAAGGTTGTGCGTGGCTGTGCTTCTTCTACATGAATGGGACTGACAAATTCATGCTACCATGGACATTTTAGAAGTATTGTCCTACTGAAAATACGATCTCTCTTCCTCTGCTACACACACTAGACGACAAAAAGCACCGAGCTTCAGTAATATCACCCCCACACCCTTTTCTCTCCGTGCGTGTCTAATCTCTAAGTCGGTGACTTCTTAGTTTTAGAAATTAGTCCACCGTTTTATTCTATCCCACTTTCACTTTTTCTCAGAGTCCTAAAAGCTCTCTTACAATGGAGTACAACTGCACACGTGTCTCACTCTGTTTATCTCTCTCTGTCCTATCTTCTTCCCCAACCCCACAACAAAAAACAAACATAATAAAAATATAAACCATGCATCACATTCGCACCATCAATCTTGCTCTCGAAGCATCCTCAGAGAAAAATTACGCAATTACTTGCTCGCAAAGGAAAACACACCCCAAACCCCAACACCCAAGTTTCCCATTTTCCTAACCACCTTTCAAAACCCAACTCCCTATTAAACCCAGCATTCCCTTCTCTCTGTTTTCGCCGTATCCCATTTATTGAGTTCTTTCTTCTATGTCTACGCGAAGTGGCGCCAATACTGCTGCTGCTGGCTCGTCATTTGAGGCATTCTTCGACGCCTGGCTGGTCCGCCAAGAACACTATCTCGATGAGCTTCTCTCCGCCCAGAAGTGCTCCGACGAAGCCCGAGACGACGACCTCAACGACCTGATCTCCCGCGTCCTCCACCACTACCAGCAATACTACGACGAGAAATCGCGAATTGCACAGCGCGATGTTTTCCAGGTCTTCTCTCCCACGTGGTTCACCTCGCTCGAGCGGTCCCTCCTCTGGATTGCCGGGTACAAACCGGGCCTCGCATTCTGCCTACTCACTGGCTCCGTGCCCGACTTGTCCGACGTGCAACGGACCCGGATGACCCGGATCATGGAGGAGACCAAGGCGGAGGAGCGAATGCTCAACAACAAGCTCGCCAAGATTCACGAGAGGGTGGCGGCGCCGCCGTTGGTGGAGGTTATGCGGCAGCGAGGCCGGTTCGTGAACGGCGAGATCAGCATGGAGGAGGATGATTCCAGGATCAAAACGTTGAAGTCGGCATTGGAGTCCGTGCTGGCGAGCGCCAACTTGCTAAGGACGACCTTGGCGGTGAAATTGGTGGAGATGCTCAGTGCGGCTCAGACGGTGAGGTTCTTAGTTGCGGTGGCGCAGTTTCAGCTGAAGATGAGGACTTGGGGTTTGGAGAGAGACGCTGAGAAGCAACACGAATCGAGTGGGCACCGCCGCGGCGGCGGCGGCGGCGGGAGTCCAATTGGTAGTCAATGGTAGTTTTTTGTGTGGTTAATTATGGCTTAGTATCATGATTATCACTATCATTATGGCTATTTTGACATGTACATAACGCTTATTTAATCGATTGCAAAGATTTAATCCCTTAGGTTAAGATGACTTTCTAGAATCTTCTTTTGAAAAAAAAAAATGAGTTTCTAGAATGTTCATTTATAGTTCCAACAATTGGGATTATGTACACCCGTTTATTAATTCGCGATGTTTGTATGCAATTTCTTGTGTTTCCTTTCTGAAAATTGCGGGTTTCTAACGGCACACTATATTAGTCTAGGAAAGTTAAATTTACGATCAAATATGTAAGGGCTTGTGACGTTTTTAGCTAGCTTTTAGTCTTATTAGCTTATCAAGCCCAACCAAACCAACGACTTTCAGACTTTTGGCGCACTCCATCTGTCTTAAGGATCACACTTTTCCATTACGCCTAAACAGCGAATTCACTTCTGTTTGAAGATAGCATGGCCATGGCCTTCTGTGTTGACAGGACAACATTGTGTCAGAGATCCAGGCCGTACAACCTTGAATTTCGGCAGACTAGGAAGAACCAAAAAAAAAAAAAAAAGAACTATCTTCTCTGTTATTTGGTGAAAATGGGGATACCAAAATTGATCGCAATGCCATAAAACCCTGGTAGTACCAATATACAGGGAGTGCCACACAACACTACAACTGAATCTGATAGGACCATTTATTTGTCTTTCATAACTATTCCGATACAAATACAACGTTCGAAAATAAGACCTCTTTATTTATAGTTATCAACTATTCAGTACCTGTATAACTTCATTTCATCCTCATACAGTATCATAATTGTTTCTTATTTAGACCCGTTTTGACATCAGCCAACCATGTTAACAGTCAAACAAAGTTGTCCAGAGAGTTGGGATTTAGAAAGTTACACAGCTACAAGCGGCTACGTTGCCTCGATGGAGCTGGCTTGAAGCTGGCCAACCCAGTGATTTCCCTACCTGTGACCAAGCTGTTGATGTCATAGGTACCTTCGTAAGTATAGATGGGTTCCAAATCACAGAAAGCCTGCAAGGTGACCCAAAAATGAAAAAACATTCAAAAGGTGACAGAAAATGACCAAAAGGTACAGTCAAACTCTAATACTAGTAACTGATTGAACTCCAATCCTTATCTAGATTCTAAATATACAATTTTAAATCAAGAGATGAGAATCAAAACCTTTGCAACTAAAAAATCAGCCAAAATTCCATTGCCGCCAAGTAATTCCCTCCCTAGAGCAACCGTTTCCCTTGCCTTCACAGTGATCCATGACTGAAAATTACAAAAAATTTAGTATGGTTTGGATAAGCCGCAACAAGATAACTGAATGCATCAGAGGATGTCATTTTGTCTTACCTTCCCCAAGCTAGCTTGACCTGGAGTCATTACACCCTTCTCATACAACTTGCAGAGGCGCCAACCTATGAGTACCATAGCTTGAACATTACCCAACATACGGACAAGTTTCTCTTGGTTGATTTGGAAAGCTGCAAGGGGGGCTCCAAATTGTTTCCTCTCCTTCAGATACCTTTTCAATTCCTTAGAACTCAGGCTAGGTACTTTTGAAAGCTTGAAAATACGCTTAATAGAAGATGTGTGTGTGTGAGAGAGAGTTATTTTTATACCTGTGACACATATCATAGACTCCCATAGATATACCAATAGGTTGCCAGGCAACCATGACACGTGAAACAGCAAGAACCTGTTGTCAGTAGTTTAAATAGGCAACATAAGATAGAGCCTCAAACAGTTTATTTTATTAGAGATTGAATGCTATCCACTGTCTACAAGGATACATATATACATGCATTATATATTTTATATATATATATATATATATATGGAGAACATCATTTTATGCGACTTGTTGCAGCATACCTTGCTAGTATCCTGAAAAGAATTAACACCAGGTAACCTATCCTCATCAGGGACAAAGACTTTCTTTAAGAGAATATCTCCATTTTGAACCATGCGCAAACCAATCTTATTTTCTATTTTTGTAGCTGACAGTCCAGGGACATTCTTGTTTACTATATATCTGAAGCAGAAAAAAGAAAAGCATTCAACTGAGAATGCTGGTATGGAAAACCATCAAGCTAATTTTTGTATGAATCAGAGCATCTAAATACCAATTCAATGTGAAGGTAAGCGAAATATAATGAGAGAGAAAGTATTCAGCAGTACTGCATCACATGAAGCTTAACCAACAAGCTTTGAACACATATAGAAAGATAATTTTTTACTCAATTATGTTTGATATACCCATTAATCTGATTTGTCGTTGTATTCCTAGCAAAAACAACCAATACATCAGCAAAGGTACTGTTCCCAATCCAACGCTTTTGGCCCTCAAGTATCCAACCTCCTTCCACCTGATAATCCCAATGACACCAGAATGCGATATAGTGTGAGATCAGAATCATGATACCCAAGAGCCAAAGAAACATGATACTGCCATTTAATATAAATAAAGAAGTGGATGGGAAGGGGGAAACCCTTGACCTTTGTTGCTGTTGTTTTTAAGGCACTTGCATCACTTCCATAGTCGGGTTCAGTCAAAGCCTTCAACATGCAGATGAGCAGATTTGAGTATATTCGCATTAGCATAAAAATATATCAAACGCATCTTCAAAAATCCATGCTTTGCCCATAACAGAGCATCTTACCCAGCAGGCTACAGTGTTCAGTTCAGCCAAAGAAGGTAAATATTTCTGCTTTTGAGCCTCTGATCCACATAATGCTATTCTTGACAGCAAAGAAAAATCGTACTTAGTCATGACTAATCAACAGCATCGATTGTCCGTAGAAAACTCTAACAAATAATATGTTGCCAAAAGTATACACTTTTATTCCCCCAGTTTTTCATCCAACTAACAAACCTAACTTATTTTCAAAAGTATTAATACTGACTGACTTTTCATATTCCTTGACAAAAATTACCCCTAAAAACAAACCTAAAAAGAATAATTCAAAACTCTTCTTCCCCCTTTCTTTTGAAAGACAACATCAAAACAACTTCACACTCTCACTTCCTTCTTCCTTTTCACATCGATCTCAGAACTTCCTTCTCAATGTCACTAAGAGGGAGAAACTAGTTCTTGCATTTTGCTGAGGAAGTAACCACTCTCGCAGTCACCAAGTGAGATAGAAATCCATTCTTACTGTTTCAAAAGTGTGTCATTCGCTGTTAACCGTGAAAAAAGAGATAACATCACACTTTTTTTTTCATCATACTCATTTAAGTTTGCTGAAATAGTGACATTTTGATTGTAGATGAAGTTTGTGGCCGAAAAATATAACAAATAAGAAGTTTTGTAATGGGTTCGAAGTTGAAGAAAAAACCCCATCTGGAATGCTACTCGAATATCTAGCACTCAAATTCTTGTAGCATTCTAGACCACTTCTGAAAATTTTTTTTTTTTTTTAAAAGAACTGGTTTCGTCTTCCACTTCAAAATCCACCACATAAAATGATATTTTTCCACCACAAACTTTATCAAAGTCCAAAGATCAAATTTCAACACAATCAAATGGGAGCGATGCATAGCTTTCTTTCATGGAAACACTAAGAATAGGATCTCTCTCTCTCTCTCTCTCTGTGCAACAGTGAGAAGGTGAGGCAAGGAAGAGTTTTGATTTTTTGGAATTTTTTTACAGGGTATTTTGGTACAAGAAAATGAAGAGTTTGTACGTTTTGATTCTTTTTAAGGTTAAAAAAATTATTTCTAGTTAGTATCAAGGGTTAGTTGTTTAAAAAACAAAAAAGTACAAGATTAGCCAAACTCTAACCAATAGTTAGCATCGCTAGTGACGAATGAACTAGGATGAAAGTAGAACAGCTTGCATCAACTCTAGCAAGTTCTGCTGTAGCAAAAGCACTTCCCGTAATAGAAAGACCCGGGCACCCATAACCCTGATAGCAAGAAGGCCCAAAACAAGTTTAACAACCCATCCACCAAATTCTTGAACTCAGGATATAAAATTAACATATTAAGATATATAGTATGTACCTTGATTGTGCCACCGGCAATGCGCAAGGTACCAAGCTTTGGAATAACATGAAAGGGAAACTCTGCCTTCTCCCAATACTGAAAAAACAAAATTCCCAGATCTACCTCATTGATTATAAATGTGATCTAATGATTATACCCTACTGATCGTTTTAGCATTAATATAACAAATACACAAAGTAACATCTCTCTCTCCTCAAAAAAGGTTGGAGTTTAACAGAAAGAGATACCTCTGCCATTATTGGAGCTACTTCTTTCTCTGCACACTCTCTCACTCTCAACCTGACAGCTTGCTCCTCAGGCGTCAATAGATCATCAAACTGATAATAGTCTGAAGCTGAAAATTTTTAAGGCCAAGAGATCAAAATATGTAAGTTTTAAATTTGAAATTACTCAGTTTACTTTAAATTACAATGGAACTTGCAACCAAATGAATCATTTCCCCACATGTATCTGAAAAAAATTTATATGCATTATATATGTATGTATAGTGATGAATGATATCCTTACTGCAGGGAGGAAAGATGGATGCTGGTGTTGCTTGGGGAAAAGCAATGGAGACATCCAATGCTGGCGAACTGAAATAAGAAGTCCTGTCATTCTTCTTAACATCGTCTGCAGCACATCAGCACAATAATAGCTACCGTTAACCCATTAAAATCACAACCGAAGAGTAGCTTATAGAAATTGCAGAATAACCAAATCAACAACGAAATAAGTACTTACTAAGAGGAGCTTCAAGTTCGAAGGAAAAGCCTCATTACTAAAGCGAACTTAAGGATTAAACCCAAAAATTAAAAAAATAGAAAACCCTCTTATTCTCTCTGCGAGCTTCAACTATAATAATCCGAATTCAAATATAATCGGCATAAAGTAGTGACCTTTAACAGTTTAAGAGCAAAGTAGTGACCTTCCACAGTTTAAGAGCTTGGGCGCTATATGATTGCAAGTGTTCCAATTTCATTTCAACATTGAATTGTTTGAAGTTGCATAACTTTACATCTTCTATACCAAATGATTCTATCGTCTTTGATCGTCAAATCCCATTAAAAATTAAATAAAATCAAATACAAAATTGACCAAATAGCTGATAATTGAACTGAATCGTAGTTACCAACGTACCTTGATTTGAAGATACTGTCATGGCGTGCACCTTTAAGAGAAAAATGGGCTCTTTAGTGTTTTTCTTTCTCTCTTTCGTAATTTGGCTTTAACGCAACTGAAGGTGTAATGATCAAAGTTTCTTTTGGATATGGTGTATGGTGTTGTTTTGGAGAATTATATATGGGAAAAATGCAATCTTGTCCTCAAGTCTGCCAAAAGTCATCATTCTACCATGCCGGTTCAAAATCGGAATCGTTCAATTTTTAGATTATCCAATAAAAATTAGATCTACAAAAGATCAACTCAATCGGAAATCATTTAATTGTACAATTGTTAACGAATAAATATAAGATTATGGTTAAAAGACCAAACTATGTATCTATTGGTATAACAGTTATACAATCAAACGATTTCCGATTGAGTTGATTTTTTCCAGAAATGATCTTTATTAGGCGATCTAAAAATTGAACTGTTTTGATCTTGAGTCGGCATGACGGAATTATAATTTTTGGCAGGCTTAAAGACAAGATTGATTCTCAAGCTTGAAAACCCAAGCATCGTCCTATATATGGGGTAGTTGAGCTGATCGGAGTTGGCACGGAAACCTATGTTTAAAATATTATCCTTCTTATAATAATTAGACAACCCGAAAGTTCACATAAGTTGATTAGCCCATTTTCTTTTTTGGTCCGACCGGTCCATTGGACCGATAGGATATTAGCCACTTGTTATTGATTTCTCAACAAAATTTCGTTCCAGGCCCATTCTTAGTGCCTAAATGCTTCATCTAAAATCAGATTACCAAAAAAATATAAAAATGGAGTTGATTTATGTTAATAATGTATGAACAAATTTTAAAAATTAATTGATAACAATATATAAAAAGATATAAAAAAAATTAATGAAGCGTCCAATTGGGTTTTGTGGAGTGTAAAAATCAGCTCCAAAAAAATACCATAATAATTCAAGATGAATTATGTATTAAGCAAATAGAGTTTAACTCTTAAAACTAAAGAAAAGTAAATACTAATGTGAATAGTGTTGAGGGTTGATATTGCTCTGTCGAATGTTGGTCATTATTTGAACAGATAAAGTTTTATTTTGTATCTTTGGAGAAAATTTCATTTTAGAAGAGAACGTTAATATTTATGAATTAAATCCTTAATATGGTTACCAATCTCCGGAATTATCTACCCATTTGCTGATGTTATGTTCCACTTCATCTGTTCCATTCCTACCTGTTGAAGGAAAAACCCAAAAAGCAAGCAGAGTGTTAAAACTTACCGGTCAAAAGAATACAACAACCAACGAAAAGATTGCTGATTGAGTACTTGCTACGCACCGTATCGACAGCTTTATGAGTTTACGTGAAAAGGCAAGGGTAATTTTGTCCACCGTGTACAACAGACAAACAGTAGGTTTCACCTACCCGCAGGGGATATAAACCCCTACACACCACGTCCAAGACTAGAGGCTTTTGCATTGACATTTGACTCGAACAATCGAACATTTCAGCTCCGTGAGTGCCATCGATATGATCACTGAAACAAAGATAGAAAGTCGTCTTCTCCGATAGAGCAGAAAAAAAAACTTCAAGCACTCTAAAATCTTTCAGATTATTCATTCGCTATGTTCGCTAAGCGACTTTTGCAGAAGGCCGTAAACCAGTCTCAGGTAATCGTATTCCAAGCAATCGATCGCCACCAGTTTTTGCTATTTTTTAAGTTTTCTTAATTTAATCTTTATTCAAAAAATCGTCATTTTCGATATAGCGGAGGTTACCTAGGGTTTCAACTTTGTACTAAACATTTCCTTTCTATTTTGTGTGGTTGGATTGAACTCCTATGCTTTAAATTTCCATTTACGTGTAATTTTAAGCTCAAATTCTTGAACCAGCATTGTTAATTAACTTAATTTTTTTTTTCTTGTTTTCGTAATTTGTTGATTTCAGCATAATTTGCAACAAGGCAGTTTGACATCAGCAGACTTGGACCTGCGAGTTGCAGTTCACTATGGCATCCCATCTACAGCATCGATTCTTGCTTTTGATCCCATTCAGCGTCTTTTGGCCATTGGGACATTGTGAGTAAAAAATGCACCTGTTTTTTTCTTGCTTCCGTTTTTTTGGCTGTTTTGTGCGTGAATTGATAATAGAGCGAGCTACCAAGCATTGTGTACATTCGCGTAGTTAATAAGATGGCTTGATACTAAGCATTGCTGTTCCGCATTTCTTTGGATAGCCGTTCATTTCTGTCATTCCGTTTTTTTTTTTTTCTCTCCATCAACTGTGGTTTTAGTACCATTAATGCTGACATTTGCCTCCAAGATGATATGGAGGCTTTTCAATGGCAAAACACACTTGTATGTATGTTGAAGCATATTGTGTAGATATGGCAAAGAAGGCCATGCAATTCCCCTGCATTACAGCCAGATAGACTAGTGGGACTACCTTGTGTACTATGTTTAGTGCAAGTATTTCTCTGGTGCTCTTTGAAAATTGAATGCCAGATATCTATCATGACATATGACATTCCTGCATTACCAAAAATCATACACTACACTGTTACATTATTGCTTTAACTTTATTATTATTGTTATTTTTTTGGTAGGGATGGGAGGATTAAAGTAATTGGTGGTGACGGTATTGAAGGACTTCTTATATCCCCGAAGCAACTGCCTTACAAATACATTGAGGTATCTATCTCCACCATTGATTCTAAAGTTTTCCTGTGAAATATATATGTTTTTTCTTTCCCTAGTTTAGTTTTAATAATCCAAGGTCAATAGGATAGCAGGGTGCCTATATGAACAAAATTTCTCAAGGTTTTCTGAAATGGTGCTGGCTGCTGGCACTTGTTCCTTCATGCAAACCAAGTTATTTAACATATCAGGGAAAATATTGTCCCATGGCCTTATTTTCTCGTTTTAAAGCTTAGAAAAAAGATTTACATCAATAACATGATGTTTGAATTTCAAGATGAAATTCTTCTCCTCTCTTGTTTATTGTTGAAGCAGCAAACTATCTGACTACTTTTTTGCAGTTTCTACAAAACCAGGGTTATTTGGTGGGCATCTTAAATGACAATGATATTCAGGTATTGATTCTTTAACAACTGTGCAGTTTTTGTTTCCCATGTCAAACTCAACTCCTTTTGTGTCAAACATGTGAACTCCAGTAAACTTGTACATCATGTATCTTCCTTAAGTTTCTTTCATTGATTATCAATAGCAAAGTCTTTTGATTAAATATTCAGGATAGGCATTGGTGTTCATTCGTGGATTCATTATGTTTACCAGTATAACTAAAATGTAGCATAGGAACACTTAAGGGTACTTTTTCAAAAGGGGTGAAAACACATAGATGCAAGCAGGTGATAGTTGATGTTAGCAAGGCTATTGACTTGGAAATTTAGTTGACAATCAAGTGCTAAGAATTAAAATTCTAGGAAGTGCTGAAACATGAAAGTATTTTTGTTTGAATAAGTGATCAATAACTTCTCAATTTTGGCAGGTTTGGAATCTTGAGGGCAGGCACCTGGTTTTTTGTCTAGAGTGGGAGTCAAATATAACTGCTTTCTCTGTGATCAATGGCTCCAACTTAATGTATATTACTGACCGGAAAAATAGTTACACATATTTTCAGTCAGCTACTGATTGGCTGGAGACTAAACTTCATAACATGTTTCCTGTATTACAACTTTCAGGTATGTTGGTGATGAGTATGCTCTAATGGCTGTGATGAAGTATGATGCTGAAGAGGGAAAACTTTTGCAGTTTCCATATCATATTTCTGCTGATTCTTTAAGTGGTAATATCTTATTTCTTCATTTTGGTTGTTTCATAATTGCATAATGTGTTACCATTTCTTTTGTTCATATTAGTATATGAATTTCCTAGTTAATGTTACTTTTGTCATCCCTGAAGAAGCTAACTGAAAGAAGTAATTGCTTAATTCATAAAAGGAGGCTTTTATTTTTTTTCGTTCAAAATAGAAGAATGTTTTCCCCAATACGTGAGGTTATTTGATAAAATTCTGTCACACGTGAACAACATTTACTGGACGTTCCAATAATATTGTAATGATGCTATTGTATATATCAGTTTCAGCCGCTAAACTGTTTTTGTTTTCTAGTCAGATCTATCGAGGATAATATATATCATCAAATCTCATGCTATCGTATGATTATTTTTTTCTTTCACTGCCTCGGCTTTAAGTGTTTTTTTTTTGTACCTCGATTATGTCCGCTTTGTTCCATCTTTGTTGCTACTAAAGTTGAATGGTTTTGGATGATCATTATTTCTTATCTGTTAAACAACATACTTTTAAGATTTTCTATTACCTCTTGTTACTATGTTTGCAAATAAAATCTTTTCTGAGAAAGAGTTTGATCTGGATTTCATATGTTGTAGGATACAATTAAAAAGATGGTCCTGATATTTATTTCTTAATTGTGTAACCATAAAGGACTAAGCATCTTCATTTTGTGGTGTAATCAACATCTCTAACGCAACTGTTCTTTGCTATTCTACAGAAGCTGCGGAGTTTCCATTGCCTAATGACCAACCTATAGTTGGAGTTCTTCCCCAACCTTGTTCATCTGGAAATAGGCAAGATGCAAGTATTGCTTAAAGTTTCTCACTTTTTTTTGAAGAGAAAGCTTAGAGTTTCTCACTTTACGTATCTGCTTTGAGTTTGAAACAAGAATGGGTTAAAAAATTTTTTTTTTTCAATGTTGCCATGATAATCTATGCAGGAAATTGTTGTTAAATTAAGGTAATATATCAGCTGTGTTATATCAGTTAAAAATTAATTCGTAGCTGTGTCTAATCATGGCTAAGCCATGGATACTTTTGTTTTTATATTCTTTCCTTTCTCCGTATTAGGGTCACCCTATCCATTTTCAACCATAAACATGTATTGGTTGTCATACTAGCAGCTAAAGAGCACTTCTTTTCTCTCTTAGAGTAGCTTATATGTTGAGGCATAAGCTCAAAGTATTTCAAACCCACAACTACTCTCACCAATAAAGGCTAGTGTGTCATATTTGCACCTTAAGGAGATTAACAATTCAGCTTCTCCTATGATCAGGGAGGATGTCAAAACGTACTTGAAAATCAGGGAAGCTTAAATAAAACTGTTACATTTTTGGACTGCTGGTAGTAATATATGAAGAGTAACTTTGGCACCATGCTGATTTGTGTTCTTCAGCCTATAATAAAGTCTCTTGCTATACCATCAATGAATCCAATTGTTAGCCCCAATTAGTGTTTTCATTTTTATTTTTATTTTTGTACTACCCTAATAACATGGGACTTAATAATGAGTTTACATCATATTACTTGAGACTGAAAAAAAAATAGTGAGAAATTTTACATTATAGTTCTGTTTGGTTTATTGAATGATGAGGGTTTTTTATTGGCAGAGTACTGATTGCATATCAAAATGGCTTGGTTATTCTTTGGGATGTTGCTGAGGCTCGAATTGTTTTTGTTGGAGGTGGTAAGGATCTCCAACTAAAGGATGGAGTTATTAAACCTACGAATGAAGTAAATATAGATTCTCCAGAAAATACATCAGAATATCAGTTGGGAGAGAAAGAGATAAGTGCTCTTTGTTGGGCATCTTCTGATGGGTCCATTCTGGCTGTGGGATATATAGATGGAGACATTTTATTCTGGAACACGTCATCTGCTGCTTCTATTAAGGGTCAACAAGCATTATCATCATCTAATAATGTTGTTAAGTTACGATTATCATCAGCAGAAAGGAGACTTCCTGTCATTGTCTTACACTGGTCCACATATCATAAATCTCATAATGATTGTGATGGCCAACTATTCATCTATGGTGGTGATGAAATAGGATCAGAAGAAGTTTTGACGGTGCGTTATTCATATATAATTGTTTGGCATCTCATTTTATGTTTTTAGTTGGGACTAATGTAGTTACTAAAAATTTTTTGGCTTTTTAAGAAAATGTTTAATATATATCAAAGCAGTGCACTTCTTTGAAATCACTGTAACATGCCTAGAAATAGTAAAAGACTTAAATGACAAAGTAAAATGATATCTTGAGATGACAGAGTTGGTTTTATATGCCGATTAATGTTCAAATTAGAACCTTTTCACATTTTGTCACATCATGCAGGTTTAATTTTTTTTCTCTTACGTTGAGCTTTGCATGGGATTTTTTATCATTCATTGTTATTCGGTTTTAATTTTGGTATTGATTGGTTGCTTTTCAGTTTTGTGATTGTAGGGCGGATGCCTTTGGCATCTGCAGTGTTGGTAATAATTTTGCGTGTTATTGATCGCTGTCAGTCCATTTCAACTTTTTAGTGAAGTGCTGCTCTGTCCATTTTTAGAATTTACTGATATTGAAGATAGGAGCTGATAAGATGCTCTCGGTTGCAGGTTTTAACTCTTGAATGGTCATCCGGGATGGGGAATTTAAGATGTGTTGGCCGTATGGACCTTACCCTTACTGGATCTTTTGCGGACATGATATTATTACCAAATTCTGGGACAACTGGGGGTAATCACAAAGCTGATGTTTTTGTATTGACAAACCCTGGGCAACTGCATTTTTATGATGATGCTAGCCTATCTGCCTTAATATCCCAGCAAGAAAAGAAACCATCTGTGTCTGCTTTGGAGTTTCCGGTGGTGGTACCTACAACTAACCCAACCTTGACTGTTGCAAAACTTATTAGGATACCTACTGGGGAGAACTCATCAAAGGCTCTATCTGAGGTATTGCAGTTTTTCATGCATGAGTGGATCATATATCTTTTAGTTTTTTTTTTCTCCATTAAGGCTCCATTAGAGGTATTTCAATTTTTATTTTTATTTTTCATGCGTAGGTTATAGATTTTTTTTTTTTTTTGGTCTGGTCTGTTTCATATCACATTATTTTATTTATTTTTCTTAGATATCCTCAATTGTGAACCTTGGCTCGGCACCAACCCCATCAGCTGGTACAAAATGGCCCTTGACTGGGGGTGTTCCCAGTGAGTTGTCTATTTCTAAGAATAATGGTGTTGAGAGAGTGTATCTAGCAGGATATTCGGATGGTTCTGTTCGGATATGGAATTCCACATATCCACTTTTATCTTTTATCTGTCTTTTAGAAGACGAGGTTAGAGTTCATCACTTAAGTCTTATGAACTTTTGTCCTTATTAGAAAGGAGGCATGTGCTTGATACCAATTATATCATATTACTGGCAGGTGCAAGGCATAAAAGTGGCTGGTTCAAGTGCTCCAGTATCAAGATTGGATTTCTGCATCTTCACTTTAAATGTGGCTGTTGGCAATGAATGTGGTCTGGTCAGATATCTTTCTTTATTTGATACTATATTGTGCTTCTAATTTTTACCATACTGATTGTCTTTCTACTAATGTGTATAGGTTCGTATATATAACCTCAAAGGCTGTTCAGATGGGATAAAATTTCTCTTTGTCACAGAAACCAAATCTGAAGGTTGGTAGTGTCTCCTTGACTTTCTAAAAATGTTTTTTTATTTATCATTACGCATTCCATCTGATGCAAAAACTTGTTCTACTGCTCTGACCTGATCATAGTATTGAATTTATCTTGAAGTAGTTTTTTTGAACTTTTACTTTATCAAGTTAACATTGTTATAACTTGTTTAATAGTTCACAGTTCGCCTCACGGAAAAGGACCTCAATGCAGAGCTGTTTTTAGTCTTGTTAATTCACCAGTTCAAGCACTACAGTTTCTGAAGCATGGAGGTAAACTTGCTGTGGGATTTGAATGTGGTCATGTAAGTATCATTTTCCTACTTGTTAATTGTTGGCAGTATTTTGAACATTGATCCATAATTTAAGCTGTTTACAGTCAGAATAATTTCTGAATTCAATGCTTCCATTTCAGGTTACGGTGCTAGACACAATTTCTTTATCTGTATTGTTCTTTTTAAAAGATGTATCTTTCTCTACCTCTCCAGTCATTTCAATGACTTGGAAAGAAATTAAGAACTCTCAAGGCCTCTTGAAGAGCCCAAAGCTCTCAGAAACAAAAGCTCCAGTTTGCCCTGCAGAGGAAGTAATGTTCATCTTGACCAAGAATGCAAATATACATGTAATTTGTGGAAATACCGGTAAAATGATCATCCCTCAGCCATGGCACTTGAAAAAGGAGTCAATTGCAATTTCAATGTATGTTATAGGCAAGTACATATTTCATCTAGGAAAGAATAAAATACATGTTTGTTTTCTTTTACTTAATAATTAGAGAATTCTGAGAATTTTTTATACTTCAGATGGCAGAATTTCTGCCTCTAAGGTATCTGATGAAAATCAGCTGGAAGAGGCCTCCGATGATACTTCAACCACAAATCAACCTCCGCCAGGCAATTCTCCAATTGTTCTAAATCCACTTGAGACTGGACACGGCTCTTCTTCAGAAAATGAATACTCTGAAGAAAGATTGTTGAATTCATTCATTTTGCTTTGTTGTGTGGATTCACTGCGCCTGTACTCAACAAAATCTGTGATTCAGGTGTCTCTTGCCTTCTTTATATTCATTTACTACTTTATTGTACTTCTGTAAGCATGCTAACGCTGTGTGATCTTGTTAGGGAAACAATAAACCCATTAAAAAAGTGAAGCATGCAAGACCTTGCATTTGGACTGCAACAATTAAGAAAGTTGAAAAGGTTTGGGGATTGATTCTGCTGTTTCAGACTGGAGAAATTGAAGTTAGGTAAAGTTTCTCTTTCATTTCTTGCCCCAATAATCAACAAAATGATACAGATTTTGGATCATTAAATACCTTAAAAATGCATTATCAGGTTCCATTGTTTTCGCTGGGAATTAATCTCACCCCTCTTGTTATGATAGCATATCCAGCTAGCATTATTGCTTGTCTATTGATGATATTGTTAATATCTTTCCATTACTGATTGTCCAATGAGATGTTGTTCATAGTTCATACCTGTCCATGGGCAGATCTATTCCTGATTTAGAATTGGTGAAAGAAAGCTCCTTAATATCAATTCTAAGGTGGAATTGCAAGGCAAACATGGATAAGACAATGAGTTCAGATGATGCACATATTACGCTGGTATTGTAGTCTTCTTGAAATTTTCAAAAATGTTGGATTTGCATTAATCTCTTGCAATTAATCTGTTAATTCATTATGTAAGATTGATGCTGAGGATTTTTATAGGTAAATGGGTATGAAACAGCATTCATCTCTCTGTTAGCTGTTGAGAATGATTTCAGGTATTTTTTATATTCATTAGTTTCTAGTGCTATGACGGAAGTATGAAGTCAAGCACTCAGATTTGATCACAAATTGTAATTAGAAAAAATTTCAGAAATTTTGTTTCTGTTTCTAGGATTCCAGAGTCTTTGCCTTGTCTCCATGATGAAGTTCTTGCCGCTGCTGCAGATGCTGCATTGAGTGTCTCTATAAATCAGAAGAAGAAACAGGTTTAGTTAAAACAAAATTTAGTTCGATTAGGTTTTTATTGTGTGAAGAATGCATTATTTTGCATTAATAACATATCTTTTTGCTACAGGGTACTGTGCCTGGGATATTAGGTGGTATTGTCAAAGGCTTTAAAGGGGGGAAAGTGGACCAGATTGGAGATTCTACTGCAACTCCTAAATCAACTTTCGATCATTTAGAGGGCATGTTTTGGAAGTCCCAACAGTCAGATTTATCCCCAGCTGTAGATCATCAAGATGATGTTGAGATTAATTTAGGTTTGTGCTACCTATTTCTACTTTTTCCTCCATATTTCTCCCAGTTGATGCTTCACTCAATTCTTGCTTTTCGTATAGATGACATTGAAATAGATGAACCTCTACCCATAACATCTACATCATCCCACAATGTCAATAATGTAAAGAGAGGTAATTTTTTTTATCATATTTGACGTATGTTTTTTTTATATGTTAGTAAATACAATAATAATCTCACTAATATTTTTGTACTGCAGAAGGGAAATCTGAAAGGGAAAAATTATTTCAAGGTGGGACTGGGGATACAAAGCCTAGACCTAGAACTGTTGAAGAAATTAGAGCTAAATATAGAAAGGCTGAGGTAATGTCAGATGTTGATAATAGTTTAGATAGATAAATTACTCTATAAATCAATTGTCTTGTCTGATGTGTAAGAACTCATTTCAGGATGCTTCTTCAGTGGCTTCTCAAGCAAGAAATAAGCTCTTAGAGAGGCAGGAAAAACTTGAGGTAGGATATCTACCAGGTTATTTAACGGAACAATTTTATTTATTTTTAATTATCCACCCCAAAAGCATTAGGAAACTAGGTGAACCAATTGAAAAGAGTAACTAACTGCTTGCATTTTGGTTTATCAAATTTTTCTTTCTTACAATTCCCTCCCCCTCCCCAATTTTTTGTCAGTCTGTCCTGGATTTCATACATTCAACTACCAATTGTTTAAATGACTTAAACTAACTAGGTCCTGTTTCCTTACCAAAAATTTCACTTGTATCAGAGAATCAGCAGGCGCACTGAAGAGCTGCAGAACGGGGCCGAAGACTTTGCATCAATGGCGAATGAGCTTGTCAAGACACTTGAAGGTCGAAAATGGTGGCAAATTTAGGAAGTTTGGCTTTATTTGCATTAGATCCAAATTTTCATGAACCAGAGTTATTGGCCCTGTTTGGGGGAGAGGAGGGGGAGAATCCTTCTGAAGTACCCAAAATACGAGGTCATTCAATTAAGAACACCATCCGCAGCTTGTGATCCAGCAGACATTCAAAAGGTCGTGCTTTTACAGTGTATATTAGTGCAGTTGTCATGTGGTTGTCTTTGATGCAAAGTAATTTATGTTGCAAAATAACCTACCTATGTTGCAATTAATTTATGTTGATAGGCTTCGGAACATTGCAAGCTGCATTGTTTGTTATGTTCATAATTGTACCAAAATTTGAAAAACATATATGAAAATTATGAATGAATACCAGAATTGTCAGGCCGATTTAGAAACCTAGTAGGTTATGCACTTTGACGCCAAGCTAGTGTATGTACTTGGTCAATAAAAATTCTGAAGGTGGGAAAATCATATATGTTTTATTTACTATTTTTTTTCTCACGAACTACCGATTATTTACTGTTCACATGATGGGGGTGATCATGAGAGGAAGGCATATATGTATGCCCCACTGAACTTTTTTCCTACTCACGATTCGAATTTGAATGTGCAAATGATCAGGATTGAGAGGTTCATATCTTTATCAATAGTCAACAGTCTTCAGCATCAACTTCGTTGCCTGTTTGATAATTTTTGCAACTCCAATCTAGGTGACACGTAAAGCATATAAGAAACAAGGCAATCTTGCTTTCATTCTCAGAGCGAAAAAAAAAAAAAAAGCCATGCCCGTATTATTATCTGTCAGCATTTGATGGGCACCTGTGGAGGTTAAAAAGAAAAAACTTTACCTCCTGCTAGGCACTAAGACCAGACCCCTCCTCCAAGACCATCACCAATTCTTAAATTTCCTAGCTTTTTCCCAACGAGATCCCTCAACTCAATTTCACTAGGGAACCTGTGCTCCTTCAGCTTCGAGAAGACCTGAAATCCATTGAGATACACAATGATAAGCAGCATAATATAACTTTCATGTTGCGGGTGTATACACCCTATAAGTCTATCTCTCATTGTTTGACCTAGCACGTGATTAGAAGAGACAATGAATATATTATATATACACCTGTGATAGGAAGACTTTTTTCGCAGCAGAGACATAAATGAAGAAAAGACATCAACTCGATCAAGCCAACATTAGCATTAGCATTAGCTATGAATTGACAAGAGGATAGAACTATACCAATTCACCATTACAATATACTTCAAAAGCTCCTGTACTTTGAAGGAAGGATTGGATGAAGTTTCCCAAAAGCCAAGTACTTGCAATGCTTCCAAATCTATTTGCTCGCAAGGAGTGGTACCAAGTAGGTGGTGTCATAATCCCCAGCCTTGGAAAAATATGTTCACCTGCTATTGTTGTCCCAAAGACTCCTACTTGAACAACTGGCACCAATTTGCTCAGTAGGCGCTTTGGAAAAGAAGCAGGGTGGTTTGCCAGTACTACATTGATCCCAGGAAATGATGTTGCCAGCATGTTTTTCATTGTGATTGCATTTCCTCTGCCAAAGACATATATATAATATACGTAATACATGAAAATCTTAGAAAGTAGAAGGATTTTGGGATATTACTTGGCTAAAGAAAATCATTATGGATTAAAACATCACCCAGAAAAGCTTTGAATGGAATCATTAAATTAATAATCAATGAGATCAGAAACATGGTTATCAATCAAGCAACTGGGAAAGAAAGAAGGGAAACCTGTAAGAACAAGATGTGCAAAAATCAATATTGATGGTGCTTCCAAGGCCAATTTCTCCAATTCCATTGGATTTCTGCAGGTGAAGAAGTGAATGAGATTTTCAGCATATGATGTGTATATATTTACAGAGTGTACATATATATGTATATAAACATTGGAAATGCATGGTGGGGTTTGAAAGAGAGACCTGCTGGGTGGGGAATTTAAGGGGTTCTTGAAGTAACTGTTTTTTTTGGGGCAGGGGATAATCATGTGGTTGAGGATCATCATCCTCCAGATGTTGATGATAATGGGTTGTAGCTATGGGAGGTTTAGGTGTGAAAAGGTTTATAATGTCTGTGCAGAGCAAATAGATAGGTAACCCAATCAGAACTAATTGAGCTCGATCCATTGGAGTGATGATCATTAATATGAAGGCAGGCTATGATGATTTTCTGAATTACAGGAATGCTTAAAATGCATGCTGATTAGTAGGATCTTCTACCTGCAGCTGTAATAGATAGGGGCATGACTGTGACTTCTCTATATGCCACTCATCAAATCCCCAAAGGCCCATACCCAATCAATAGGCAACAAGGGGTTTGGCCCAGTAGAAAAGCATGATCAAACAGTAAGCTATATGAGCATTTGCTTATTCTCTACTAGTTGGTAAGTGATTATCTAAATAATATTAGATCCTAAGTGCTTACTCTTCATGTGCATGAGCAGCTAGAGCTTTGTCTACGTGAAATCCTGAGTATGGACAGTGATTATATCTTATATACATTGGTAGTTCATATCTTAACAACTTGAGCTTGTATGGACAGTAAATGTTTTGTATACATTATTAGCTTATATCCTAGCAACTAGAGATATAAGTCTTCATATATATTATTTAGGGGAGTGCTAGGGGGTCTCAAAATCAGGTGCCTCAAAGTAGCCTCAGTAATATGGAATTTTCATGTCATAATTTTGTTTCATTAATTTAAAGCCACGTCATAATTAATTGCCGCATCATAATTTTTAAAGACATATTTACCCTTTTAATTAAATTTTATATTAAATTACAAACAATAAGATTAACAAATATTAAATTACCCTTTTAATTAAATTTTATATTAAATTACCCTTTTTCTGTATGGTTTTTTAATTTTTCTATATTTTTTTAATTTTTTTGTATGTTTTTCAAATTTTTATATGTTTATTAATTAAAAGGGTAATTATGTCATTAAAAATACTGATGTGGTAATTAAAATATGAAGTGGATAATCACAATTATGAAATGGAAATTCCACCTCATTAAGGCAATTTTGAGACAGCTCATTTTGAGGCCTTAAATCATTTTCCTTTTATTTATTTCTTTCATTTTACAATAGGTGGAGAAGATCTAATGGACCTTTATGTGATATCACCTTGCAAATTTGCATCTAAAATGGACCACTTTACATTTGTGCTCTTTATTTGGCCAATAAATTTTTTAAGGGTTTTTATTCTACCAAAAATATATAATTGAACAATAATGCTATTTTTATCATATTTTTATATTATATTTGTTATACCATCTTTCATGTTATTGTTGTATTAGTAGAATATTTTCTTATTTTTAAGATTTTTATTTTTATTTTTTTAGTGCTCAATATATGAATGTCATTTAGATTATTACATAAATAATAAAAAATTATAATATAAAAATATAATAAATATAATTATGTTAATAATTGAATGTCAAATCGTACGTCTTGAGCATGAAATTCTCATGGGCTGCTGGCTTTCATCTGCAGTGCCCTGCCCTAGTAACCTACTAACCTAGTTTAATGAAAACATAAATTGGGTCACGTGTGGAAATCAATCATCTAATGAGATTCACTTAAATTATATGACTAATGATTAAAATGACTTGGGTAGCCCTACTCCACCAAAGAAATTGCCGTAAGAGGTCAAACCACCAGTAGTGCTAGGAAGAGGGTTTTTAACTTATTCCACACCACACCAACAAAAAATGGAAAACAGGGTCAATTTAAGCGGAGGCCCTGACCAGGTGTGAGACCATGGCTTTGTTTCGGAGTTTTGGTCTATATATATTTAGCCTTTTGGTGGAGAAAACCACTAAGCCCTTCAAACCCTCCTTCTTCATCACAACGATCACAGACTCCATCAGAATCCATGTCCAACGTTCAATGTTCAATGTTCAGACTTTTCTGATCGAGTGAGAACCAAGTATAAAATAATAACTTTTAATAACAACAGAGCCAAAGTGTACGTGTGGTCGTTGTTTGAACACAAGCAAAGAACGGTGTCATCTAAAAGTCCCCATTGAATATTATTTCAATTTTTAAATTCGATATTTTGCTTCAACTCTCTTTTTTTTGTCTTTTGATTCGGCTTGACATACTCTCTCTCTCTCTCTCTCAGCCTGAGAGAGACCCAGAACTGAAACCGTGGTGTCTGTGCTCCATCTGGGTCTCCAATGGCGAGTTGGGTCCTCTCAGAATGTAGCTTAAAGCCCCTCCCGCAGATTTTTCCCAGACCCAGAACTGGAATTGCCTCAAGCCACCCTGCAAAAGTTCGATTTTTGCATTCAAACAAGAGCATCACAGATCTGATATTGACTTCAGCCAAAACTTCAAGTGGGTGCTTTAGAGGGCGAAGCTGGGGTCTGAAGGTGAGTGCTCCATCGAAAGTTGCTTCTATAGAAGATGAGGAAGAGAGAATCAATGGCGTTAATGGCGTTGGAGATGAAGACAGGCTAGGATTCGATCCGGGTGCACCACCATCGTTCAAATTGGCCGACATTAAAGCAGCCATTCCAAAGCATTGTTGGGTTAAGGACCCGTGGAGGTCCATGAGCTATGTGGTCAGGGATGTGCTGGTGGTTTTCGGGTTGGCTGCAGCTGCGGTTTATATAAACAAGTGGTTCGTTTGGCCTCTCTACTGGGCTGCTCAGGGAACAATGTTTTGGGCTCTCTTTGTTCTTGGTCATGATTGGTAATCACTAATCACTAATCACTCCCTTCCTATATTTGTTTTGTGTATGAGTGTGTGCAATGATGTGAATTGTTTGTCTGGTTTCTGATTATACAGTGGCCATGGGAGCTTTTCAAACAATCCCAAGCTAAACAGTGTGGCGGGGCATCTTTTGCATTCTTCAATTCTTGTACCCTATCATGGATGGTATGTTCCATTCAAAAAGAAAACAAATTCTTTATGTGATTGATAGATATAGTATGATGCATTTTCACTATCAATATTGGTTTACATTAGCATAACATGCACTATATTGGTGATTGAACTTTATAGGAGAATTAGCCACAGGACTCATCATCAAAACCATGGCCATGTTGAGAATGATGAATCATGGCACCCGGTCAGTCTTTTATCCTCTGTTTCTTGGCTTCTCTGTGTTTCTTATTCTTGGGGGCATCCTGGGTTACTTTATTCGTTTTAAGATGACAAATTTTCATGCTTTTGCAGTTGCCTGAGAAAATTTACAAGAACTTGGATAGCAACACACGAACTTTACGCTTCACTGTGCCTTTTCCCATGCTTGCATACCCTTTCTACCTTGTAAGTTTGTAGGTTTTTTATTGATAATTTGGCCCGTAGAACTTATGAAATCAGTGGCTGATTGTTATTGGTCTTCTATAGTGGAACAGAAGTCCGGGAAAGACTGGTTCTCATTTTCACCCCAACAGCGACTTGTTTGTCCCCAACGAGAGGAAAGACGTGATCACTTCCACTGTATGCTGGACAGCAATGGTTGCTTTGCTTGTGGGGCTATCCTTTGTTATGGGTCCTATTCAGTTGCTTAAGCTGTATGGCATTCCCTATTGGGTAAATGCTACATTTTTAATCTTCCTATTTATGACAGGTTTTCCTACACCAATCACATAATAATCTGAATTTGCATTTGCTTTAATGTTAGATTTTTGTCATGTGGCTGGATTTGGTGACTTACTTGCATCACCATGGTCATGAAGAAAAACTACCATGGTATCGTGGAAAGGTACGAGTTTGTTTTATTCACGATTGGACAGAGAAGTCCATAGATCTTTTATCTTATCTGGTTTAAATTTGTCACAAAGTTCTTTGAAGATGCTAAATCTTCTTCTGCAATCTTGGATAGGAGTGGAGTTATCTGAGAGGAGGGCTTACAACACTTGACCGTGACTATGGCTTGATCAATAAAATCCACCATGACATTGGAACCCATGTGGTTCATCATCTTTTCCCTCAAATCCCCCACTACCACTTAGTTGAAGCAGTAAGTACCAACTTCGTTTTAGCATAATTCATGCTTCTAACACCTGCAGTGCTGTTTTTGATGCTTTTGTTCGTGAACTTGTAGACTGAGGCAGCTAAGCCAGTATTTGGGAAATATTATAGAGAGCCAAAGAAATCAGGGCCTCTACCAATTCACCTAATTGGAAGCTTTATAAGAAGCTTGAAACAAGACCACTATGTTAGTGATGCTGGGGATGTTGTGTACTACCAAACCGACCCCGAGTTCAGTGGCTTTCCCAAATCAAAGTAAAGCTTCAAAAACTTCTTAGTTGAGTGGATCTCAAGAAAGGGTTTCAAGCTCTCGAGATGGGAACTGCTTGCTTCTGTATTGCACAGAGAGCGGGCCACTGGCTTGGGAGTCGGAAAATTAATGCCTGAAAACAATGATTGCAGCTGTTGTCATTATAAGTTGTAAAAGAGTTTGTAGGGCATTCTTTTCTCAGCATTAGTAGTGTCATGGTGAAGAAGAAGTAGAAGAAGAATACGAAGACGTAGGCAACTTGTGATTTATTCTTTATGGAGAGGGAATAATCTCCCTTAATTAAAACGTATAATCCCATTTTAAATTAATGAAAATTGAGGGAAAATAATTTAAGAAAGTGATTAGCTTTATTTGAAATTAGTAAGCATAGTAAGCATCAAGGATTCGCTTTTATCCCTCTCATCTCACTTTAAGAATGAAAAAAAACTAAAAAAGGAAAGAAAAGAGAATTATGTTATAAATTTTGGTCATGTTTACTTTCAAATAATGGGAATAAAATGAAAATAATTCGTTCTCATTTCACTCAAATCTTATATTTACTTATATTTGAGAATCAAAAAAATAAGTGAGGTCTACTTAGTCATAGTTTCATGCTAAAATTATCCTCAATTTTTTTTTGGCCTCTTTACCTTCACATTTTTTTTAATAACTCCATATACCCATAAGAAAATAAACTTTTGTAACAACTCTTACACTTTTCAGTAATTAAACGAGTTTTTATTTGTATTGATGATCATAAGTAAAGGCAGAAGTGTAAATCAATTTCATACGGTTAGTAAAAAACTAAATGAGAATGACTCATCCCCACTTTAATTCCATCTCTCTCCCATTTTTCTTATTTTTCTCTCTAATTCTAAAGCCCATGACTAGGTCTACATGCCCGACTAAAATAGGACCTACTAAACATGCATGGACCTATGAAAGGGTTGGGGTGAACTATACCCCACCCCAAAAAGAATATACTGTTGAAATTTCGATAGCCTTCAAATTTAATCTACCCTATTTTAAATTCTTGGGCCATCCTTGCCACTAAGCCCAATAACTTCCCAGATCAGAAAGAGTCAGCAAAGTCGGTGGTGAATTGAGCCACGGTAATTGGCTCAGTATTCAGAAAATCAGACCGACGCTCAAAAGGTCAACAACTTCGGCAGCTCCTTTGGGGCCTAAAAACAAACACCAAAATGGCAGATCGAGGACCCAAAATCAAACCCCCCACGCGTTTCTAATGGCACGTAATATAAGCATGAAAATAATTAATCAATTGCATGGCAGACAACACGTTGACAGCCCAATGTTTGTGTTATAAACTAATTTAACGTACAGTCCTTACTCGACCCAAGTGCGCGTACGTCCACCATTTATCTGGTTTCTAATGTGAACTCAACGACCGAAGTGTCGGACATATTGACCCTATGACTATGAGTCTTACTCATAAGCCAACATCATTCTAATCGCAAAGCCCTTCACAATTCTCTGTCACTCTTACACACAACTCCATCTCTGCCTCCATAGCTAGGCCTCTCTGTATTTCATTCTTTGGTGTGTGTTTTACAGAAATTACAAGAATGAGTGATAGTAGTTGTAATTTAGAGAATGAGAACTCTGGGTGCTTCTCTGGCATTTTACGCAGCCTTTTGTGTACTGGGAGTGTTCCTACCCACCCATCAGATCAAATGTTAGAATCTAATAACACAACCAAACCCACTCACCCCAAAAAAATTCCATATCCAGAGGCCAAGATCCAAGCTTCTTCAGCTTCATTCTCAGCCTCAGCCTCGCCTGGCATAGTGGCAAGGCTAATGGGGTTAGACTCACTGCCAGACACCAACTGGGTCTCAAAAGGAAGAGCTCCAGATTTGGTTACTCGAAGTAGGTCAGTGAGTTTTGCAGATTACTTGGGTTTTGATTTAACTCAAGCTCAAGCTAATGATCATCATCAGCATGGCCGGGTTCGAACCTCTGTTTCTTTCCGTGAAGACCCGGCGGTGCTGAATCAGATTCAGCAGCCAAATCATGACTTTCTTGTTGTGTACTTGGACAATGTGGATGGTAAATCCAAGGAACTGGGGTCGAAGGTGAGGAAATCTGAGGTGGGTTATGGAGAATTGAAGCAGTTGAAGAAGGAGCAGAGAACTAAGAACAAGCAAAGCAAAAGAGAGACTGATGAGGTTATGAAGAACAAGGAGAAAGTGGTGAAGAAACAGAACAAGAAGAGCATGGTCTCTTCTAAGTTGAAGGATGAGCCCAGAAGGGTGTGTGGTGCACAGTCTTCTTCAAAGGCACCACATAAGAAGAGTAGTGTTGGTTACAAGAATGGTGGTGGTGCAAAGTTGAAGGAAGATCATAGTGATCATGATCATCATCCAGTGAAGAAAACAAAGCAGCAGCAGAAGAAGAAGAAACTGGTGGTGGAACCAACAATGAAGAAGAAAAATCATCAACATGCAGCCAAGAAAACAGAGCTAGCTGATCATTTTCATGGGTCAGAGAATACAAGCCCTGTTTCTGTTCTTGACATTGATGACATTTTGGTCCAACATGAATGTTGGTTGTCAGGTTTGTTTCCTTCACTAATTTAATTTGATGGGTTAGTTTAATTAATTAAGTAATTTCCTTTAGCACATTCTATGACCAATTCTAACTTACAGTTCTTTGATTTCTGTTTCCGATAGAATATTCAAGCCCCATGGATTTGAACTCCAAGATGAGATCTTTACCAAAAGTTTCTTACAATGACGACCCAGAAATGAGAGCAGCCAAAAAAAAACACTGTGAGCCAATTAATAATGAAGACACCAGAGACTGCGCAGAGGAGCTAGCAGCCAAAATCCAAAGGCTGATAGAGGAAGATGTGAAAGAGTCGAATTGGGTACCCAAGAATGTGGTTGAGTTTGAAGGGTTTGAAGAAATCTGCGTGAAATTTGAGGAGCTGATCCTTGATGAGCTATTGCACCAGACCATCGATGAACTTGTGTAGCTTTCTTATGAACATCATCTGTGCACTTTCAAAGCTTAAAGAAGCCCTTTCAAATGTTGTATATAAACTTCAAGGTTTCGGTCTCTGTAACTTTTAAAACTGAGGTAATCGAATATTTACATGAAATGTAATCTAAATCAGTTTAATCTAAATTTGATGATTCCACGGCTCTTCACTCTTGTAGATTATTAGATTTGATTTGGTTTCAATTTCTTTGGGGGGAAAAATTGATCATCCAATTCAATCAAAGTCAATTGGCAATGATTTCAACCTCAAGTTCAATTGGATTAGAATACAAAACCTATATACCTATCACCATGGGATAAGATTTTTAATTTCGATAGAATTTAACTTTTGAAAAACCATAACACCCTACAACAAGTTGGCAGGGGAATCTCATTACTACAATATATGGTCGAATAAATAATACAATAAATTCAGAGTGGCACACGGTGCACACTTCCACTCATGCTCAAGTTTGCAAACTTGGGAGGCATATAAATTTCAAGATTAATAGAGACTCTTTCTTTGGTACAATAATTTTGGAAGTTGGCAAAGTGTAGTTATGTTTGTACTTGGTAGATGATAATCCTAGAGAGAGAAAACTTTGCCAACGTGGACGTGCGTTGAGAAAGTGAATCTCTCCTACTATGTGTTTTTTTCAGTGAAGTGGAAAGGAGTACCGGAAATTGAAGCCAGCTGGGAGCCACCAAAAGCAAAAGCACTTTGGCAATCCCGAGACCACACACAAAACAAAAGTTCCATGCTTGATGGCACGACCGGCGAGCGCGTCGCCAATGGGCCGAGGGAGGATGTGACAACTCAAACACAACACCGCAGTGTTCGACCAAATGTCCACATAATGCACACCATCCATGACAAGAAGACACGTAGATAGATGAAATACCAAGTATACTTGTGGGAAAATTCTACACCCTTTTAACCTTATATTGTGAAAATTTTATTTTGACTATTTGGATATAAATTTGTGTACCGCTCAATCTGTTTTACAAACGAACTCATACTTGTGTATCGAATGATAATACATACGCTTTACAATTGATATGCATATATAATAAAGTAGTGGTACATGTATATATATATATATGCTAATATACTAACACCAAATACAGAACCAAGAAGGAGTGCATGGCATTGCAGGCTCTACAAAAAGTTCCACCTCTGGTTTTAAGTTTGCTCTTCCAATAAGTTGGGTTGTCCCACTGCACACCCTTCAGGCTGAGGCTGATTATCTTCTACCAGACCATAAACCCACGAAAAATCGGGCTGGTTAAAACCCAATTGTGAGCTGTGAGTTGTAGTTGAAGAAGAAGAATAAGAAGGTGTACTTCCTTCTAGTCCATTTACATTATTATGATGGTTGGTGGCAGCAAGATTTTCATTTTCCCCACTAAGTCTATCAAAGTTCCCATATTGATCATGATCATCACCAGCATTGGTACCACAAAACGACTGCGTATCAGAGGAACTTGGCACATACCCAATTGAAGCAGAACTCTGTTGTTGCTGCTGCAGCTGATAATTGCTAGTGAGCAAACCAGCTTGCTTTTTCCACAAGGTTTGCATCATAGAATGAGTTGGGTAAATTTTAACTGGGTTTTTAGCACCAACATTGTTGACCAGAGCAGCACTAGAAGAATTTGATGGTTTTAGAGGTCTGAGAGAAGATACAAATGGAGCAACAGTAGGAGCCCTTTTCTCTTCTTCTTTGTGAGCATAAGAGCAATCCTTTCTCTTACATGAGGTCATGTACCAGCAGTATCTGGTCCTAAACAGCATAGGGTGAAACCTCTCCTCCAACACTCCATGGGCATGACCACAGGCAATCCCTTGTGGGCAGAACCCATTCTTGAACTCCAAGCAAGGGACACAGCTGTACTTGTGTCTGAGCAAGTCTCTTCTTCCCAATTCTCCATCGTGAAGAAAAGGGCATGGCTTGTTGGGGAAGTAGCAGACACTCCTTTGGCAAGTTTTGACCTTGTATACATACATTAGGAACTGAGGTGTTCTATTTAGCCAACCATGGAGGTGGGAAAAGCAGAGGTCTGCATAATCATCTGATATTGGTACTGCTGCTTCCTCTTTGAAGCTTTCCATTTGTTGTTGCTGTTGAAGTTGGAACTTCAATGCTTTTGGTTTTGCCTTTAGTTATGCCAATTAAGAGTTCCGTCTTTGGTAGAGTGAAGTGGTTGTATGACGTACAATCTGTCAAAAATGAACCCGTCAAAATCCGAGAATCGAAAACTGATTTTATGCCATTCAGAATTTTTCCTTACAGCAAGCCAACACATAAATCAGACTCAATTAGACGAAGGCAGTGATGCAATGTCCATTGAGGCAAAAGGGCATACTTGTTTTTATCTTACAAAGCCTAAAACAAACCAATTCTAAGCATAGCCAACCAATCAGTCTTGAGTATTTGTGAAAGTAGAGGTTTAAAGCCACATAACTCAAGCATTTTTCTTAATTTGCATCCATTCAGTCTCTCCAATGGTACCACCTTTTTTTTGGTGGGTAATGTTATAGAGTTTTGAAGAATACAAATGGTAATTTAGGTAATTACAGTTCCTATAAAATGAAAAGCTTATAATCTATTTATAGGTCTTTAGTGCTCCTAAAAATTCATAAATTGTTTAATTAAAATACTCAAATATATATGGTGCAGAACCTTTCAATTTCAATAGTTACATCTAATCTTTTAATTTTCTAGTATTTTTTCCTCCTATATCTTACCTTTAAATCTATCCCATTGGATATATAGACCCCTTTTATTTTCTCTGTCTGGGTGCAAATGCACGAATCATGATCTTACTGTCTCATTGCATTAAGCAAGGAAGATAGGCTACTGGTCCAAAAGCCTTTGCTGTCACTTCTTGTCTCTAATTCTGGTTATAAAATCATATCCATTTTTATTTAATTACTTTTCAAATTATACTTTTGTTTATATATACATATATATCCCTTCGGATGAGTGCTCAATAACTGTTATATTTAAGTGTTATCATTTCACAAAAAGTTAGCTAGAATTGCATCCCTTCAAGTTCTGATGGGATCAATTATAAATACAATTTGGGAGATTACATCTAACTATTGCCAAGAGTTAAAATATTACATTATAAACAATTGTCATGCAAAACAGGGCATTATTTGAGCTAAAAAAAACAACACTTATCCAGAAGGTCGCCATATATATTCTTCCCAAATGTACGTGACTGTACGTAGACTGTGGTCTGTATATATTATTTCTTAATCAGAATTAAGTTTCTCTCCCTTGATAAAATTTCCTCTTCATGAATATAAAACAATCTTTCAAATTGACATACATATTTAGGGCTCGTTTGAATTTGGATTTCAAATTTACGCATTTGAAATCCATGTAATTGAAATCCTTAAATTTGAAATTCTATTGTTTGGATGCAAAATTTAAAAACGAGGATTTTACGAAGTATTTCAATTTTTAATTTTTTTTTAACAATTTAAGAATTGAAATATATGATTAAAAATAAAAAAAGTTGTTGAAGGGTGGCCGAAAAAGTCGCTTAAAAGTGGTCGGAAAAGTCGCCAGAAAGTTGTCAGAAAGTCGCCGGCGGCGACCGGAAAAGTGGTCAGAGGTGGTGACCGGAAAAGTCGCCGGAGGGTGGCCGGCAATGGTCGCCGGCAATTGTGGCCGGAGGTGAGGGAGAGAAAGAGAGGGTGGAATGGTGGGATTTCAAATACCTAGTTGGAGAATGTATTTGAAATTCATGGATTTAGCATATCTTGGATTTGGGCCAAATTCAAATACACTCCTTTAAATTATACAAAATAGGTGGATTTGGATTTGGAAAGTTCAAATCCAAATCTAAATCCAAATCACCCTCTATCCAAACGGGCCCTTAGTTTAATCCAACAAAAGCAACCAAAGGCAAGAATACCAAGATATTATATATAAATATAGTGCTGTAGTTACACCACCAACACATTATCTTGTACAACGTCTTCTTACCTATTCTTTCCTCAACCTTCATAGCCTTTTAACTATGAAATGGTCTCACTTCTATTAGATTGAAATGATCGATAAAATGATGAGTTGAGATGATCTAAATAGTAATAGACATTTATATTTGTTTTTTTTTCACACTATCAGATCAATCGATATTGGTTAAAAAATCAAGAATATAGAACCCTTAACAGTCTTCATTAAATTTAAATGACATACTTATATATTTTTTCACACATACAATAAAATTTTTAATGATAATTAATTAATTATATCACTACCTTATTTCAAAACACCAGTCACCAGACAACCTATCTATATACCTCACAAAGTGTGCATCAAATAAGAATATGAGACTTTGAGAGTTTCACGTGGTCCTTTAATTATTAAGTTCATAAAGTCCAAATATTTGACGAATTCTGCTATAGTTGACATGAATCACAAAACCAAAATAAAGTAGTGGCACGTTCTATGATTATTTATAGTATACAGTGAGCCCATCAAACTACTCCGTTCCCATTCTCCTGACACCCAATGTTATTAGCACTAGTCTATAGTTTTTTTCGCACTTTGAGAGTCCAATGGGTGATAAAATATTTAATAATGTTTTTTCAATTATTTAAGTTATTATAAAAGAACAATGACAACAATGTTATTAGGGTCTAAAAAAAGAGATTATAGTAATCAGGGTCACGTAGAGTTTGTTCAACTGTATTTCCTTTGTCCAGAAAGAAGCTGGTCAAAGGTGGGAAGTTGCACTCAAAATTTCGGACATTCCTTCGCATTGAAACAGGCAGAGGAAGAGGTTGCCCATTAGACAAAGACCACATGGGTTGGAAAGTTGACGCAATGCTTCCTTTTTTTCTTCTACGTAGAACGAGGACTATTGATCAAAGAAGCATTTTCACTTACACCCCTCAGGTTTCGAAAATTACACACACATTTCATAGTTTCAAAAATTACACGCACATTCTCTGTCATTAGTTACTTTTGACATAAGTGACTTTTTGATCACTTGTTAGTTTAGATGTCATTAAAAACGGTAAAAAGGACATTTTTAAAATCAAAGATGGTCAAAAAGTCATTTATGTAACAAATAATTAAAAACAGAGAGGGTGCGTTTAATTTTGTCAAATCTGAAAGGGTGTACAAGAAATTGTTCCTTGATCAAATTTGCAAGTACAAAGACTTATACATTTTTTTATATATGCTAAGAAATTTGAATTTAAGATCTTTAAATATTTCACTATTATAAATTGAGTCGCAGCTCATGTTGGATCTGAAGAAAAGATATCAAATATGAATTCTATTCTTAATTTACACAAATGGGTTGGCCCGAGTTCGTCCATAACATTGAGTCAAGCTGACTAGCTCATGAGTCATGGCTCAAAATTTGGAACACGGTCATTTTTACAATTCTAAGATATTTTATGCTTGTGAAGTTTCGAATGGACATTCAAATTTTACGTTATTTGCCTTAGGTCACCTTTTACTATTCAATACATATATAAATTAATTAGTTCCCACTACTAGTTTAATGGTATTATAAGAAGACCTTCCGAGCAAAAAACCAATGGTTGCTTGCAAATATTGTACAAGACAATTGGCTGATCATGAGATGATCATCAGTGGTCCATCAAATTGATCACAAAGAAATGGTTCAAAGTCTTCTATCTACAAAGTACAAACAAACATCTTAATTGGGTCTTTATCCAATAGATAGTTAGCAAATAATCTACAACCAAATTAAGGTTCTGTTTGGGAGCAGACATATTTGGCTCTTTGGGTACCACAAAATTACTTGGCACAAAACGCTATATGCGTGCGTCGGTGAGAAATCCACGAGTGGCTTAATTATATATACGCCATTCAATTCCAAATGCCAGAGAGGCAAAAACCACACGGTATAAGGTACTTGCAAATAGCTGGACACCTCAATTTAAATATGAAACTTGTACACTATGACTAGCATTAGATGTCCAATTGCTGTAATCAAAATAGTCCTCACCGTTGAATTTGGAAGACAAGACAAACTGAGGCATTTTCCAGTGCAAAAAAAAACTCTGGCATTTTCATGTACGATCGATGTCAAACTACACCTTCCTTTCAAAAACAAAGAGTATCATATATATGTGCCTAGCTCTGTAATAGAGGTGGAATTTCTCATATAAAAATATTTTCAGCACCATGTGTCCCCATCAAAACGCATATTTTTTTTCATTTTTTTTTTTTACTATTTTCTTTATTTTTTTAATCATGATATATATTCAAAGGGGTGTAATTAACTGTGTAAATGCTAGAATGTCGATAAGGAACCAATTAATGCATGCGAGTTTGCATCACGGTAATGGTGTTGGAAAATATATTAAGTGTAATTGTGGCCCCAAATATTTAGCTCCGCTTGGATTCATAATATATAGGAGCATTTGGACTAGGGTTTGGTTCTCTAAGTCCTCGACTCTTAGGCGGTGTTTGTTACAATAACCTAGCTGGATTGGATTATATTTTCACTCCACTGGACTCGACTTAGTATTATCCTATATACATTTGATTTGATTCATACGTACTGGTGCACAATTACTGAACTCTTAAATTTAAAAATATAAATGGTTAAGGAATGAATTAACAATAATTTACACCAAACTAATTAGTATTTTTCTTGACGTGCAGTTTCATTCATACACAAAGTTTAGGTGCATTCTTAATTACCTGGCCTGCAGATTGATTAACAATTTATAAGTGATCGATCAGTGTGGCATGAGAAAAGTGTTTTGAATTTAGATCCTCATAAAGCTATAGATCTTGATACCAATCATACCATATAAGAGGATTATCAAACTTTAAAAGTTTAAACGGCTAGAAAAAAAGAGTAAACAAGTAATACTTGATAAAAAACAAAAAAAGAAATTTCATTTAAACAACTTATAACATTCCCGGATGTAAGACTTTAATTAACAAGATTCAAGAAAGAAATAATGGAAATCAAAACCTCATCAACAAACAATTAATTGTAGAAAGAAAAAACAACAACTGGCTCAAAAAATAGATTTAGTTATAATAAATAAATGGTATGTCCTGCTGGCAGGCTAGATACCATCAATACAAATTTTAAAGAATGTACTTATTCTCTATAATTATAATACACGTAATAACATGTTAAGTTCTCGAATCGGTAATTAATCTGAATCACACGTTCAAACAAAGATTCACTTAATTATAGTATCGGCAATTAATTTAGTAAATATAAAACTTTCTAGCTAGTAACTCATATATATATACTCCTGCATAACAATTAACTGGGGATGAAGAACACAAAATTAGGTCTCACCAGGCGCATATATATATATATATATATATATATATATATATGCACATCACCACCTGATTAGAACCATGTATATACATATATGCATGTGTATATATATATAGAGAATAAGTACATTCTTTAAAATTTGTAGAGCCTGCTAAATCAGCGTTCACAGCTACTCTACTTCTATCTTCATATGCATGTACAAATAGTAAGGCTCGCATATATATATATATATATATATATATATAGCAGTATATGTACAAAACGGTAGCATAGTATAGCTAGCTAGCTAGTTAAACACGTGAGGTCATAGTTTTGTTTTGGTATAGATTATACATCAAGTGAAATTTGCAACACTAATTAGGTGAAGTTGATAGCCATTATCTTATATAACAAGAATATGGAGCTACCGTTAATCTTAAGTTAAAGTCATATATATCTCTGTGTGTTTGTGTGTGTGTTTACTTGGTCTTTTTTCAATGATAGCAGAACTACATATATATATATATATGATCACAAAGATCGTAATTATTACGTATGAGATTGAAATATATATTATATAAATTATAGAAAAAAAAATTGAGAGAATGGAACGATATGATGAAGCTCTTTTCCTTTTCACTAAGCTAGCAATTAATTAATCAAAGCCTCGGTGGGCAAAACAGATGAAGGAGATCGACCAACATAATGTATATGTATAAAATTCGATAATGGATCGACCAACATACATTTCCAAAATGAGAGAACTGAACAAACCTCTCAAAGCAGCACATGATCGATTAAGTAGTCCTACATATTATCCTCTCTTCTAAGCTTGTTTAGCAGAGCAGTGATGAGAGCGTCCCTCTTCTCAGCCCTAGCCTCCTCTCTCATCCTCCTTTGCTCCTCTCTCTCTTTCCATCTCCTCTCCATCGTCAACCTCTCGTTCTCCAACGCTTCCATCGTCTGCCGCCACTCCATCTCCTTCATCCTCCTCTCGTCCTCTCTCGCCCGATACTCCTCCCGCCACTGCATCTCCATCTGCATCTGCTGCTTCATGAACTCCTCCAACACCTCCCTCACACTATTGCCACTCACATTTCCACTGCTTCCAATATTGCTCTTCGTCGTCATCAGCTTCTTCTTCTTCTTCCTGCTCGCAGTGCTCCCCTTCTCCCCCTCACTGTCCTCGTTCTCGTCCTCCTCGTCAGAAGAAAGTGAAGCCGCCACCGCTTTCTTCTTTGACCCGCTTGCCCCGCTCTCGGCTTCAGCCCACAACATTCTTTGCATCCGAGCAGCAAAAATCGCGTGCAGCTCGTTGTAAAACGGGAATTGCTGCCTCATAGTTTCCGGCTCCATTGTCTCACATCCCTAAATATATCACCATTAAGAAAGTGAGAAATACAACTATTTTATATATCTGGGTGTATCATTTTGTGTAGATATATACTTTAATGAACATTCTGAAAGTGTGAATAACATTTCTCTTTGTACATTAAACACGTGAAATTAGTTAAAAGTTAATATACATAATTCTATTACTTTTCGCGTAAATATTCATTCTAACGAATTTTTAGAAAGTGCATGTGAATAGAAGTGTTTTTCTTTATATGTCAAACACATTAGACTTGCTAAAGTTTTAGAGATATAGGAAGAAATAGGAGTAAGAAAAATCAAATTACCCCTATTTTAATTTGATGGAATTAAGATTAATTATAATTAGGTTTTACCTTGTAACGGGTAACGAGGTTTTTCCACTTGCACTTGCACTGTTCGGCGCTGCGATGGTGACCCTTTTCCTTCATCTTGGAAGCAATCACTTCCCAGAGAAGCTTGTTGCGCTTGGTCTCCATGAAGGTCCGATCCAGCTCGGCCCTGATCACCAGCAGCTCCTTGGTCTCTTGAATACTCCATTGAGGAAACCTATCACTCGCATCCACGTTGATACTCGGAGATATATGCTGTTGCGCCTGAAGTTGTTGATGCTGCTGAAGCTGTTGATGTTGAAGCTGATGTGGCAGATGATGTTGTTGTTGTTGTTGTTGTTGTTGTTGATGATGTTGATGATGGTGTCCCTCCATAACCAAACGCAATCTAAAAAGAAAGGTGTTTCGTGAAGATTAATCTTTGGCTTCCAAAAGATGGATTCGATAGATCATTCCAAGAAAGAGAGAGAGAAGGATAAAGCTGGATTATATGATGGTTTGGGTGTGAATATCAGGTGTGAATCCTTAGGGAACAGAAACAAAAGAAAAGAGAGAGAATTTGAGATTTTCTTTTTTGCTTATGTGTCAATAAGAAAGCGTTTTTTTTATTATTTGATTTAATTTAATTATTCGTTCAGATCGATTTGATCAGAAAAATAAAAGCTCTCTTTCTCTTTCTTTTCTTTGTTTCATTGTTTTCTTCAGTCTCTTCTCTCTCTCTTTGAGAGTCTCTATCTGTCTACGCGGAAACTCCTTCGGCTCTCTCTCTCTCTCTCTTCTCTCTTTTCTTTTTGTGTACATACATACCCATTTGTTCCCATTGCGTTTACGTGTCGTCACGCTTACGAGGACAAGTCTTAGAGGTGCTTGCTATGCTGGGCCTTTATTCTCTGCCCCCCAGCTTTTTTGGCTTTCAAAGTTTTAAATTTAATTTAATTAGTAATTAATTCGTTCAAAATTTTATGTTGCTTGTTAATCCTTTTGTCAACTTTCTGGTCCTTGCTTTTTGAAGCGTGTGAAGGTGACAAAAAACAAAGGCTTCCAGACTCTACGTGGGTCGCCACCAGGCGGTACGGCTTTGATTTGCAACCCTTTTTTCTTTTTTTTCTTTCCGTTTTCATGAATTTTAAAATTCAATATATATATATATACATATATTTTTAGATGGTTCGGTTATATTTTAAGTAGGTTAACTTATACATCTAATTAATATTCAACCTAATCAATCGAAGAGGATGCAAATTTTCTGACAATAAAACGTTTTTATGTTACCAAAATATCTATTTATCTTGCAAAAAAATATTTTCAATTATATTTTATTAATAATTATGACATTATATCATGCTATTAAAAAGTATGTACTATATATATTTTTTTATTATCAATCCAATTTATGATTATTTGGAGGGGCCACGTTATTCTCACTTGCCATAGATATTCCTGCACTGGGTTTACCATATTGCATAAAATTTGTATTGTAATAATTTTCAAACAAAAAATTATAATATAAGATTGTTAAAATTGGAATTACCATCCGAAAGGTAATTAATTCTGTGGGCTGTTATTTTAATCACCTACGCGTTATTCTGCAATGTTCCATGTGTGGACGCCCACCATTTCTTTCCACGTGGCATGCATGCAGATATGATAAACAATAAGCCTTGGACCCACCAGTCTTATGGTTCACACTGGTGGGCTGGTGTGACCCTTTCAAGTCCTTAACCAAATTATTTGACCCGGGAATGTACTGCCACCGTGCCACGTTAATAAAGGCCCGCCATGTCATAGGTCGGTAAGATTACCAAAATGGGCATGGACAGAGGGGAATGAGATTGTGGGATTCCAAATTTGAATTGGCGGGTAAAAGTGGTAAAACGTTTTTTCGTCCATGACTGTCTTCTCTATGGTGAGATGGGGGTTGAAAATGGACCGCCGTGATTGACCTACCCATCATCTTTAAGTTTATGAATCGGGCTTTTAATTCTAGTGGTTCCGCCCAGATTTAATTGGAAACCTTATTCACTCTATGACTAAAATAAAAAAATATGATTTGTCAAAGTTTTAACTTAACAATAAAATTATTCTACGATATTACCTAAAAAAATTTGTGAAATGGACCTATTACACTTGTCTCTCAAGAAACAATATAAACTAGGGTCCACACATTTATGTGAGTTCAACGTCCACATTTGTGAAAGAGTGACATAATAAACCCATCTTCTATGAATGTTTCTTTTTACAAGAGTGAGAATCATATGAGATTCATATGTAGGAAAATACTATGTGTCTTCTCCTTGTGTCTTTTCTCTTCTTTTGATCATTTGATAATTTAATCTCACGATCGGAACCGTTTAATATCAAGATCATTATTTATAAATCAACTCCACAAAAAATTAACCAAATCAGAAATCGTTTAGTCATCTAACTGTTATCAAATAACTAACGGTGAGTTTAATTGTTACCAAAACCATCTATTTATTTGATAACAGTTAGATGACTAAACGGTTTCTGATTTGGATAATTTTTTGCAGAGCTGATCTATAAATGATGATCTTGATATTGAACGGTTTCGATCGTGAGATTAAATTGTCAAATGAACAAAAGAAGAGAAAAGGCACAAAGAGAAGACACAAAGGAGAAGGCACATAGCATTCCTTCATAAGTAGTTCTAACTATGTAATAAATATGGTATATGTAACATTAATTTCTATAATCTTACCCCAAATTACGTAGTCAACTTCAAAATCCCAATTAACCTAATAAAGGGGATATCATTTTATTGCAAAGGCCAGTAATTGGTGGTCTTTTTTGAAATCATATCCTCCTACATTAATTATTTTCCTTATTTCTATCATACTTTGGATACGCTCAAATCTAGTTTGGTGATCTTGAAAGATGTTGCCATGAAAAAAATGTTATTGCCATAAATGGATGAAATACTTCACCTACCACATATAATACATGGTAGGGGATAATTAAAAGAAAATAACCACGAAAATGACAATATTTTTAGTTTTTTTTATTAGAAATTTAGGATTAAATACCAAGTTTCAATACTTTTTTAGAAAATCAGTTTTGCTCATAATTTTTAGGTTTAGCTACTAACTAATGAACTTGATTTTTAGAATAGGTCACAAATGTACAGTTTATTTGTTTTGGACTTTATTTATTTGACAAATTTGCCCTTCTATTGTTCTTTGGCCCATATATGATAGGTCTTAGATAAAATTTATAAAGTTTTGATAAAATTGTCCTTGATACTTTTATATTGTCATGGAAATTAGTTAATATAGTCTCACCTTCAGTTTTAGTTGTGACTGTACGACACTCAACTTCAAATTTAGTTGTGACTGAATGACAGTCACAGCTAAATTGTGATACAGTCACAGTTAGATTGTGACTGAATTGAAATTTTTTTTAAGAGAAATTATATTACAATATAGTATAAATAGAAGTCAAAACAATACTTTTACTCAAAATAATACTTAATATAGTGGTGGGAGTTGTCTTTTTTAACATACCAAGATAATCATAACTAAATTGTAAGACAGTCACAGTTAAAATGTGATTGGATTAATTATTTTTAGTTTTAATACAAAATAGTATAAATTAATGTAATAGTATGAATGTAATATAAATATATATATTATTGTAGTGGCATGTGATGTAATATTTGTGAATTATAGTGTCTTTTACTATATTATTATGTTTGACTTTTTAACTAGTACCTAATCTAAAATGCTATTAAATTTTGATACCTAAACTAAAAAATTATTAAAATTTAGTATTTAAAGTCAATTAACCTAATAATTAATTGGGGACATACTTGAGTTTTCATACAAAATAAAGAAAACAATGAACGGCGAGAAGTAGCAAACACAGCATGCAGAGATGGAACTCTTTATGGGACGAACCGTGAAACCCACGCAACGACTCTAAACTCTGAAGCGTGCTACCATATGAGATGCCTTGTGCTTATGTGGAAGCAAAACGATGGTGCATGCATGACGTGGCCTATATGCGTATTACGCATGCTACGCACTCTAAATTGATGATTATTGATTTCCAATCTCTTCACCTCTCTAGAGGAAAGTACTGAGTTGAAAAAATAAATTTGGGGAAAAAAAATATAGTTGGTGATAAAAATACAAACCACGCAAATTTAAGGGACAAATCTACAAACTCAAAGTGATGATGATGAGAAAGTTTAGCCTTTTTGTTTATTGGGCATAGTGGATTCGAATATGTTTGAAGTGAGATTTAAGTTTTAACATTAAAATCGTATTTAAAGTTCAATATTATTTTTTTCAACTCAAAAAAAAAAAAGTTTAATATTATATTGAGTTAAATACACCATTCATTCACTTATTTTTATGGTTTATCCAAATTAGTTCACGAATTTTTTGTGTGTATCCCATTGGTCCACTTTCTTTTTAACGTTTACTTACTCAATCTATTTTGTCAATTCTGTTATAAGTTTTGTTAAAAGGGCTGACCAATTGATATTTTCACCATTGGGGAAACAACAGAGAATGGAGGGGAAAAAGCCAAAGAGATTGGTATAGGAGAGGTCGATGGAGCGTACGACAAGGGAAGATTGATGGAATGAACCAAGTAGGTAAATGTGTAAAAAAAAGTGGACCAAGTAAATGAACCAGCGATATATTTAACTCATATATTTTAGCCAAAAAATTTTTTAAACTTTATTATAAGAATTTCATGAATTTTATAAAAAATTTATACATACATTATTTTTAAATTGTAAAACCGTGCAACTTTTTCTTAAAGTTACACCCATCTCCGATTCTATTGTTATTAAAATCATTATTAATAATAATTATCATCGTCACCAGCACCATATTTGCTATAATCATTGCCAATATCATATTGCTCACTTACCAACGTACCAAGCCACCATCACTAAATCACTATTCTTACTATCATCACCGATAACTTGAGTACTCGTATCACCAACTTGAGTACTCTTATCACCAATTAATGCTACTACTATTACTAGCTTTTACTATTTACTAACATTACCGGTGGCCATATCAACGGTGGTTTTGCTAATCCATCTATTTAACGTTGGTGATCAATTGACAATTAGCAGCCATTTTGGACTTTCTAGTAAAGTAGAGTAATTAATTAACTTGGTAAATTGAAAACGGAGCGTGACAAGTACGAGCTATAGCCACGTGCGAGCAGACATGTCACAAAAGCTAAGAGTGTGTATTAGTCGTGAGACTACGGTGAGGCTGTGGCTGTGGGCTTAAAGGAAAGTTAAAGAAAGCTAGCTTTATCAATTATATCACCCCAAAAATAACCGTTACAGAGGGACACGTGTCACAATGCCTGCCCACCTGTCTCCTTTGGATTCTGTATCCCCCATAGTATTCCTTGTTTGCTTCCTCAGCTTGTTTTGTTTTAAGGCAAAGAATACAACCCATTTCTCTCTCTCTTACAAAACCCCGTGATTCTTCTTCATCTTCTTCATCTTCTTCGTCTTCTTCAACCGTCCAAACCTCCACCAATTCACTCTCTCTCTCTCTTTCTCTAATGGCTGTTCACCATCACCAGCACTGACAAACAATGTTGGAATCTCGATACTGCTCATCAACTTTTTCGCGCATTATCTTCTTCTTCTTTGTCTGCTTTTCCAACAGCGCCACTACCACAAGCGCAGCCACCCAGTTCGACTTTGGCACCTTAACCCTTAGCAGCCTCAAGCTCCTCGGCGACGCCCACCTCAACAATGGCAGCGTGCGCCTCACGCGCGACCTCGCAGTCCCCAACTCCGGCGCTGGTCGCGTCCTCTACTCCAAACCCATCCCCTTCCGGCAGCCCTCCTCCCCTTTCCCGGCCAGCTTCTCCACATTCTTCTCCTTCTCCGTCACCAACCTGAACCCCTCCTCCATCGGCGGCGGCCTCGCTTTCCTCATCTCCGCGGACGATTCTACAGTCGGGGATGCCGGCGGGTTCCTGGGGCTCGAAAATGTGTCAGAATCTGTTTCGGGTGCGGGTTCCGGGCCGGGTTTCGTGGCGGTGGAGTTCGACACGCTGATGGACGTGGAGTTCAAGGACATTAATGGGAACCACGTGGGGTTGGATCTGAACTCCATGATTTCGTCACGGGTTGGTGATTTGGGCGCCGTGGACATCGATCTCAAGAGCGGCGACCTCGTGAACTCGTGGATCGAATACGACGGGTCGGGTAGGATTCTGAACATTTCGGTCTCGTACTCGAATCTGAAACCCAAAGACCCGCTCTTGTCCCTCAGTCTCGATCTGGACCAGTACGTCAACGACTTCATGTACGTCGGATTCTCCGGGTCGACCCAGGGGAGCACCGAGATCCACAGCATCGAGTGGTGGAGCTTCAGCTCCACCTTTGACTCAATTCCGTCGCCACCTGGATCATCATCGCCTCCGCCTCCGCCTCCGACGACAACTCTGATGAACCCGACGGCGAATTCCGTGAGGTCTCCACCGCCATCAATGCCTCCTAGTAGTACGACGACGACGACGCAGAAGAACAGTAAGTCCTCGGATTGCCATAACCAGCTCTGCAGGCAAGGTCCGGGAGCTGTTGCCGGAGTGGTGACAGCTTCGGCTTTCGTTTTGGCACTCTTCGCCGGGGTTCTGATCTGGGTTTACTCCAAGAAGTTCAAACAAGTGAAGAAATCGGATTCGAGTTTCGCTTCGGATGTGATCAAAATGCCCAAGGAGTTCACTTACAGGGAGCTCAAGGCAGCTACGAAATGCTTCAATGCCAATCGAATTATCGGGCACGGTGCGTTTGGGACGGTGTACAAAGGCATATTATCCGAGACCGGCGACATTGTTGCAGTGAAAAGATGTAGTCACAGCAGTCAGGGGAAGAACGAGTTTTTATCCGAATTGTCCATAATTGGAACTCTAAGGCATCGAAACCTCGTACGGCTTCAAGGGTGGTGTCATGAGAAAGGTGAAATTCTATTAGTCTATGACTTGATGCCTAATGGGAGTCTTGACAAGGCATTGTTCGAGTCAAGAACAGCATTGCCATGGCCTCATAGGCGAAAAATACTATTGGGGGTCGCCTCTGCTTTGGCCTATTTGCATCAAGAATGTGAAAACCAAGTGATCCACAGAGACATTAAGAGCAGCAACATAATGCTGGATGAGGGCTTCAATGCTCGCTTGGGAGATTTCGGTTTGGCCAGGCAGATTGAGCATGACAAGTCTCCGGATGCCACGGTGGCGGCGGGGACAATGGGGTACTTGGCGCCGGAGTATCTGCTCACCGGAAGAGCTACTGAGAAGACCGATGTGTTCAGCTATGGGGCTGTGGTGCTTGAGGTGGCCAGTGGGAGGAGACCCATTGAGAGAGAGGTGGTCAGTGGTGTGGTTGGGAAAGCTGGGGGTGTGTGTAGCAATTTGGTGGATTGGGTTTGGAGCTTGCACAGAGAAGGGAGGCTGCTGATGGCGGCTGACCCGAGACTTGAGGGTGAGTTTGATGCGGGTGAGATGAGGAAGGTGCTGTTGGTTGGGCTGGCTTGCTCTCACCCAGACTCAAATGATAGACCGACGATGAGGGGTGTAGTTCAGATGCTGGTGGGTGAAGCTCAGGTCCCAATTGTCCCAAAAACAAAGCCCTCCACAACTTTCAGCACTTCTCACCTGCTCTTGAGCTTGCAGGACAGTGTTTCGGACTGTAATGGCATGATCACCATCTCCACTTCCTCTTCAGAGAAAAGCTTCGATGGCGATGATCATATCGTCTGATGAATAATGATGATCATATCATCTCATCTCATCAAACGGTGTATATTTCATTTGTTTTTTTGTATGTATGACACAACAATACATGCAAGCAGGATAGGGAGTATAATTAATTAGCAGCAAAGTTTTGGTGTTATAAATCATTAATACAGATACTATGATCTCCTAATTCGTATAATCTAAAGTGAAAATGAGTGGGAGTCATTTTCTTAGTGTGATTGGTGAATGGTGAATGGTGACTGTTGGTGAGAGGTGGGTATGGACTAGTGCTTCCTTTGACAAGCCATCTCAATTAATCCACACAAAGTCAAAAAGCAGCAGATGCATTAGAGTTTGAGTAGGAGCTTGGTAAAGTATTATAGCATAATAGAGGAAAAACAATGCATATTTATTTTTAGCTTTTTGGAAACTTCTTTTCGTTGTTGTAAACTTGTAATTGATGGTGGTGGTGGTGGTGGGTGTAACAGACCAAAATTGATCTATCATGTATAATTGAGTTCACGAATTTTCCTTTCAAACTTGTAATGAGTAATAACTTCGTACATCAAAGGCACATTTTTATCTTCTTCGATCTCTCTATTGGTTTTCTTTCCCATATTTGAGCTTGCCTTTCCTCTTTTATGCTTCTGCAATTGGTGTGTTTTTTCTTTGAATTGAATCATGAAGGTCTCTTACTCTTTTGGTGACTTTTGCAATCAAGAGTTTGAGAAGGGCCTTTACACTCTCATCTCCCTTCTCAATTATATAAAAAGTGTATATCAATCACGTAAAAAGTGTATAAATTTTTACCGTCTCAATTTGTACATCAATTTAGATATTCAAATTGACAAATTAAATTTTACTCACATACATAACTATTAATTTATAAAAAGAAACCTTATCATTTCTAGTCATTTCACCGTAAAACTCATAAAGGTTTTTCATTAACTTAAGCAAATAAATATTATTTTGCTAAAAAAAGGAGATAAATAGTAAAAGTAACAACAACAAAATAGTATAATTTGTAAGAGGAATTTATTGTCACGTCATTATGGCAAGTGTTAAGAAATGCTAATTAAAAACTTGATACTTAATTGAAAAAGAGAAAAAAAAAAGGTGGAGAAGAACCGAATATCAAATTTTAATTAGTTTTCTTGAAACTCAACATGATAGAGAGTCAAAAAGTTTTTTACACAAATTTTTCTCAAAAAAACATGTTGAAAATATAAGGTAATAAGTCAAGTTTGAACTGAAGTGGCCTCATGAGTCATGCATTATGGGTTGGACTGCACCAAAACAAAGGCCAGGTTACAATTATGGTAAAAGCTGCATAACTAAAGGACCTTTTTTCGTTGGAATTTGCAGGCTACACCCCCCAAGACTTTGGTCAGTAACATTAAAAGATAGGCAAATTTCTTACTTACTAAATACTAATTATACTAGGCATGGTTAGAACTTCAATGATAGGAAGGAAATTCTCATTCATCCCAGGCCATGTGGCCCACATCCAGCTCACCATGTCAACATCATATGCAAAATTGAATGGCTAAACTCCCTCCACCACTTCATGAATAATTTGCCAAAACGCCATCGCTTCCTGTCTCATGCTTTTAAATGAAGCAACTGAAAACTGCCAATTTTCTAACTTCAACAATACTAGGACTCCTCTTCTGCGATAAATGTGAGATAACGTTCCAAATTTGTACTTCTCTGTAATAAAAAATAACCCAACTCTTTTTTGGGTGGATATATCACTGACTAATCACAGAAAATGAGAAGCACCAAGTGGTCCAAGTTGCAACTTTTTTTTTTTTGCTATGATGAGAACCATGCCAAACCCATTTGCTGAAGTGGCATTCCACAATTGGATAAGCAATTAAGTACCATTTTGTAAACTCGTATTTTTTTCGGAAATCCCAAAATCTTAGATATGGTGAAGTGTGCCTTCTACCGACCATATATATATATACACCATTTTATTTTGGACAGGAGTACAGGACCATATAAGGATCATCAACATGTGTATTTTAAAATCTTGTCAGCACTGAAAGTAATGAACTATAAATTTACACATTACAATATTACATATTCGATTATTAATTTGGAAATTTAAATGCCAAGTGGTCCATATATGGAGGCCACTGAAAAATGGGTCTCACGCGTAGGGCAGAGAACATATATATTTACCAGAAGACAAAACCACTTTGATACTCCCTTTAAAATAAAAATAAAACCACTTTGATAGTTTGATACTGATGTAAATTTCGTGGGGTAGCCCTGTTTAATTATTCCAGCCATATCAACCCATGTGCCCCATCCCATTTCGTCTGTGTTTGTACTCCTTAAGGTTTAGGAATATTTGAGTTTGATATGTGAGTTTATATGTATGAGGGGAAACATTTTGGATAGGGGGTTGGAACTTACCAACCGCGTGCTATCAATGAGGTTCTCACATAATTCATGCATAATCTACAAACAATAGTGAATCTCATACTCACTATTATGCACAATTATAACAGTAACACCACGTGACATGATAACATAGTGTTACTAATTCACTTAAATTATAATACGTATACGATTTTTAGGGTATAGGGTTTTAGAATTTAATGTATACACATGTTAGAATTTAATTAAATTAGTAACAACACGTCATGTTACGCTCACACACTATAATTTCTCCATGCATTGCACCCATCACCAATCTCATACAAATTATTTTATCATTCTATGCATGAAAAAAAAGATGGTTCATGCAACCAAACAATCCAAACTTGAAATGAAAATTTTCGATCTTGGAATTTAAATTGAAATGCAATTAGGAAGATTTTAGTTTTGGTCATATGACTTGATAAGTAAAGAAAAACCCCAATTGCCATAACATGGTCCCCATTCTATTGGGGTAAAAAAACCAAAAGAAAAAGAGATGTGTTTGGGGATAACACCCCCACTCAAGTCAACGGTCAACGTAGTTGGCCACGTGGGATCTCGGATTCGGCTTCCGTGCTATCCTTGGTTAATGGTCCATCTATGCAACTCCGTCGGATCGGATCTTACTGTCGGATCCGAGCCGAACGGTTATGTCGACTAATAGTCAGAATAGTCAGAAGTAAGGTCTGCAAACTTCATCGTCAGTTCGGATCGGAAAGTTGAGATCGGATCGGAATGTATTAAGTGTCTTCCTTCGTCAAAACTATCTGTTCGGTAGCTCTTCCGTCTTATTGTTCGGATCGGATTCACATATCTTCCGAGCCGAATACTTCCTGGATATTTTGAACTTCCTCGCAGATGTACCACCACTGGGAGCCCCATTCGGATCGGAATGATCAACCTCCACTCATCCAATTCCGAGCCGAACGCAAACTCAGATCGTAGTTATTGCGCCTGACACTCCGAAGGTAACTCTATGCTTTGCATTTATGGCCTACCTGCTCTGCCTTGCTTTCCATTTAATGCATGCAACTTGCAGACATCCCTCTTGCATTAAATGAAAGAACATGTCAGTAACCCAGTCTACCCTGCAAGCTTAGCCTCCAAAGACCTATGAACAGCCATGATCACACCTACTGATCAGCAAAAAATATCCCAATCCCTTTGCCTATAAATAAGAGCATAACCACAAGGCAAAGGGACACACAAAAATCTGAGAAAAACTAGCCCAAGCTCTGGCAACATTTCCCCAGAAATCTTACCCTTTTTCCTTCATCTTCTTCCCAAGCTCTCACTGTGTTCTTAAGCACTTCTTGCATCCTCCATCTTGCACTCTTCTGACTTTGCCATCGGAGCATCTTCGGCCGGTACCACACCGGTGCTCTTTTCAGTTCAGTGTGCAGGAAGAAACTAAGAAAGCAGCTAGTTGATACGCTCGGATCATCCGCTCGGTCACTCCACCCGCCACGTCATCAGCAACCCATATTTAAGTTGTGTGCAAAGGTCCAAGCAGATTTTTGCATCAACAAGATGTTCTATTCAAAGCTAGGCAAAAAATCGATGGCATTTCCCTTCTTTCTTTATAAGGTAGGAAGAATCTTATCAATACTTATAAGGTGTTCTTTCACACCATGCATGGGTTGGACCTGGCCTAGTGTGTGTCCAAAATGGATAGAGTTTAATCAGAAATCAGAGTGCAAATTTTCTCTGGGCCTTTTAGCAGTCCACCGATGCCCAAATAGCTCTAAACAAGTAATGGGCCTACTCCAGTCAGAAAGCCCAGACCAATCTTCTAAAATCCAACCCAAAGATGATAAGGCCAACTACTTTCTAATCCATTCGTTACTAGTAGATATCGCTCTCAAGTCTCATATTAAAGTCCTTCTCGAACAGTCTTCTCCCTCTAATCCAGTTGGTGCGCTGAGCCGGATCTCTCTCTCTCTCTCTCTCTCTCTCAAGCTCAGAGCGAGACAAACAGCCATGGCAGACGAGTTCGGAGACAAGGTCCCTCCCTCTTTCGATCGCGTGGTATGGTTTCCTAAAACCTTCAGAATCTCCTAGAAGGCTATAATTTATTCAGTAATTTCCGATATCTGTAGTTTTAGAATCGGAATTTAGATTTCAAATTTGGAGCTGTTTTGTTTTGGTTGGGGGGTTTCTTTCGTTGATTATTATGCATGTATGGCTAGAAATGTTGGAATATTACCTAGATTGCTTTGTGTTTGGTTGATCAGACAAAATATTTCTGGGAAGAGATTTTCGTGATCTGAAAATTATAGGATACAATCCAGATTTTGGGTTGTTTTCCGATTTTTTGTGTCTCTTGTATGCGGATCATGAACCAAATGCCACCTTAATCTTGCAGGAGTTTTCCCAATTATGCCTTTAGTTCCTGGTTGATGAGTTTTCCCATGTAATTATTTTTGAGTTCACTGCATGATCAGAGATTCAGATGCCAAGGAACATATAGCATGCATAGGTTATGTTGCTTGAAATGCGCACAATTTTGGAGCCAAAGTTTATGAGTATATTTTTGTTGATTCATATAGAAATGGGTTTTTGGTCCATCAATGTAATAGATGTATTATTTGATCTATATGTATATTTAGCTTTCCCCCCCAGTTGGGTGGCTTGGTGCTATGAACTCATTTATTTGAACGAAGCATGGGTTCGAGTCTCACCAACTCAAGCAACTGCTCAGGCTAATACTGCGATAAGCTTGCCTTCAGGTGCAGGTCTCACATTTCTAGGCCCCACCTCTTAGCTGACAGATGCTATTTTTGGATATGGGGTTTCTACCGTATCTCCTACCTTTTTCGGCTTAGCCAAAGGAAAAAACTATATTTATTGTTTTTTCTCTAAAATTAGAGATAATATTTTCTTGGAATTTTGGTCACTTTCTATATCACTATGAAGTTTGTAGGTGGGTGGGTGGGTGCATGTATGCTTGTGTGCTAGTCAATTTGAGGCATTCTTCCAATCTATTTCCATATATTTGATGACCTGTATTTCCTAAGCCAGTATTGGTATCCACTTCCTTGCAATTTTTCCTTACAAACCAATACTATGTAATTTACGTGTTCTTTTAATATATTTAAGCATTTAATGTGGACTTATGTTGGAAGAAATAGTCCCTTATGAATACAAGGCAAGGAGTATGATCATTATTCTCCGTTATATTTAACTGGGTTCTTTTTGAAAAACTGTTTTGTTTGTACTTGTTGAAGGAGTGGCAAGGCTAAGTCAATGGGGATCTTTCATACTTGTTTCTTACAGTCTCCATATACATATTATTAAGGAAAACAATTCAATTCAGGTGGAAATAATTTCGGAAATTGGGTGTCGATTAATATACACTAGGTTTTATGTAATGAATGTGTGTACTAATACTCAATTAAATGAAGAAAATGAATAATCACAATTATTGTTGGGGACTACTTGAGAAAAAAGTGGGTGGCAGCTTTCCTTTACACTTTTCCTTCTTTCTGTTTTGCTTGTGTGTCTGTGTGTGGAAATATAATTTGCTCTGGTGATTGTGCAGGGAGATGCTGGGACGAAAGGGTTTAACCCTGGATTGATAGTGTTACTTGTTGTTGGTGGGCTACTAGCGATTTTCCTTGTTGGAAACTATGCACTTTACGTGTATGCTCAGAAAGCTGTTCCCCTGAAAAAGAAGAAGCCGGTGTCCAAGAAGAAGCTGAAAAGGGAGAGACTGAAGCAAGGCATCTCTGCTCCAGGAGAGTAAATATGAAAGACATGATATGGTCTATTGCACCTCTCCATGTAGAACTGCTTTGCTCAGAAGTTTTTTCACCTCTTGTGTTTGGGATTCTGAAGTTGTTTCTTTTCCCTTAATACTCAAATGGTATTGAACTCTGTAGTTGGAAGTTTAACCCTGTATCAGCGTAGAGACCGGGGAGTGAGAATGCTGATCTTAAAATACATTTTTTATCTCATTAATTTTCTTTATGTACTCCTATTTTCTTTCTTGAAAGGAAGAGTTAGAACTTAGAAAGGAATATTTTAGTTGTTTTTAAATGTTTTGAGTTTGAGTGATATGGAAGAGAGGTCGGAAATATTGGAGTTGTTCTCTCTGTTAGCCATAACGGGGACCGCCAGAAACAGCTAATATCAGCTAATGAAATCCGCAACTCCGTAACTACCAAGGGCTGTTTTATGTTCACGTCTTAACCATCTTTTAACCATTTACCGGTGCTGCTCATGGTGAGTGTGATGTGAAATGTATCTCGTTCAATACAGATCAATATTGGGTTGTGAATTATTTGGCTATTGAGCCAAGCTATTGTTTGATCATAAGTAAAATTTGAGGTAACAATGTATGTTCTATACATTAAACACATAAATACATGAAGATTGAGATGATGTGTTATGTTATGCGTGCAATAAATATTTAGTATAATCTAAAATGTGACTAATTCTGGTGCCTCTAAAACTTTTCTTTTCGCATTTTGTGAGAGCGAGATAAATTTGTTTGAGGTGCCCAATGGGGTTTCCATAATTAAATTGGCTAGATGACTGTAAATAATATAAAAAACCAATCTACCACATAGAGGGGGAAAAAATATATGCAAGGTGGATAGAAACAGCCTCTTGTAAAAACAAATTGACCAATTTAATTTCTTCACTTCCAATTATATTTTGCATTTAACACAGTCATGTGACATGTCCATAGCTATCATGTATTACATGCAATCACAACATACACAAAAGTCTACACTTTCATCTTATCTTATTTATACTTGATTTCACAAACCAAGTAAAAGATGAGGTTCAGATAACTCAATGCAATTTAACACGGTTCTAGATAGCAAAGCGCGCTTAATTATACACAGGGTATGCGCATCTCATGCCCAGGAAGCACAGTCTCAAGCTCCACGGCCCATGGCCTGCTCCCCAGGGGGAATCATAACCAAAACTGGTTGAGCATTGAAACCAGGATGAGGCAGCCTGCGACGGAGCTCACGACCTTCTTGGCAAAGAGCACATGGATGGCAGAAGATATGAGTTGCAAAATCACAGGTGGTCTCACACTGCTCCATTTGTAGCTCATCTTCCACAAAGCTTCCGCAGCACCCACATGACCTATTAAGTGCCTCGCAGCTACCCTGCTCATAAAAAATAAATAAAAAAACAAAAACAACAAAACCACACATTTAGAAGCTCTCCTCTTTCATTATTCCCCCTCAATATATATGTGCATGACAAGAAAAAGAGCCAAATGAAGCAAATCCTTGGCAAAGTTTCAATTCACCTCAACTTTGCCATAATTTTTACAGGGCAAGCTCTCTTGTATGAATATGTAAAACAAGGCCAAAATTCACTATGTAAAGCTTTGAGCCAGAAAGTACGGTGTGTTATGAATATATTCATTGGAAAGCCATACAACAGAAAGAGACCATAGAAAGGAAGCAAAATGTTAGAGACATATAAGCATAACCAAAATTTAACCTCTAAAGTAAAACAAAACCAAACCAGGAAATTTAGTTAACTGAATCAAAACCATATTAATTGAGGGGGAAAAATATGACTTGCCTCTAGGTTGAACCTGCGGCGGATAGCAGTACGACTAGGATATGAAAACCAGGGTGCAAGGCAGTTCCAACCGAAAAAGGTATTTCCAATTAGATACAGACCAGAGTAAGGCAAACAGTGATTAGCAAACGTCCCAGGAGCAGATCCAAGCCTCTCAACATTGCTTCCATACAAAACACAAGGAGCCATACTTCCAAGAAGGCCTAACCAGAAGTCATCAGATTAGTATGAAAAAAGTTGATAACATGTAGGAATGACAACTGGAACAGCATATCTCTAAAGAAATATAATCTTATGATCCAGGAGCACTGATTATCAAGTATTAGTCAACAAGTTATCCAACTCTTTCATCCAGGTACACAATTTTCATATTTGCTCATGAGCAAAAGATAAGAAATTCTGGACTAAAAGGTTTCGTCACATCACCACTTCACGTAAATGTATCTACTCGAACAAACTCAATGAACAAACAATTGCTTTTCTTTAATCACACTTTTTTACCCCTTAAATTTAGGGATCAGACGAATGTAAATTATGACATACTGCTAAGCCACAAACCTTAAATTTGAAGAGAAGTATTTAAAGTGAGATCAAAGAGGATTATCACAGATTCAAATTTATCCCTTACAGAAAATTAAAAAACAAAACAGGCAAAGGCACATGATCAATTCCGAATCATCCAAGACCTTGAATAAAATCGAAGGTTATTGCCTGTTTGGGATCCAATCAATTACGAATACCAAATTGTAGAATGGTACATCTAAAAAGACATTGTGGTCATTAGATTCACGCTGCTTCTTGGGCCAGTATGGTAATCAACAAGATGGATAATTATCTAGACCCCAGACAGTTTGCCAAATCCCATCTTTGAATAAGTGAGGAAAGGCATGGCTTAAACGCTACTGCATTCTGTTATATATAATAAAATTATATATTCAATCCAAACAATATTGCAATAGCAGATCATAGAGTAATCGATTGGGATCCGGTCGAAATGCGAAGCATTGTTATCTAAAATACGAAGTAATGCCATTTCAATGCTATGATCGAGCCAACTTAGCCCCAATTTCCAATAACCAAATGCATTAGTCACCTAAAATCCAACAAATCAGAGCTAAACCTGAATTTAAAAAAAGAAAAGAAAAAAGACTTACAAACTTCAACATCGCTGCTACAGAATTCATCATTGCGGCCAAGACAGGCAAGGATGCTGGAGTCCCACTGGTTCCGGCCCATGGGCTCACCCACCACGCTCCCGTGACCCAACGGCAGCCCATCGGCGGTCCACCCGCACCCATTACCGCACCCGTTCACCTGCTCCATCTGCTCCGGCGACTGAGTCTCCGGCGATTCCTTGGCTGGTTTCTCAGCATCCTTTTGAGGCTTCTCCTCCACCTGCTGCTGGTGCTTGCTCAGAAGAGGGTTCGATTCCTCGTGAACGTTGCTCTCCCTGTTGTTCGCCATGGTTGATCGCAGAGAGAAATCAAAACCCTCAAAAATTGAATCGCAGAGTGAATGAAATTCAAAACCTAAAATTGGATCCAAAATTGAAAGAAGGGAAGGAGAGAGGGTAGAAAACGAGGTTGAGAAGGATGTCTCGGTCTGGTCTGTCTCGGAGTCCTCGGTACCTACAAACCGTGTGAACCGCGTATTCATTAACGCCTTGCACGTCACTACCGCCAAAAATACTCTTTCACGGTTCTAATCTGCTGCGGCACGTACTAAACTCACCAATCAAGTCCCTATTTCCATTCTTGACACCTATACACTCTCCATGTGCCAAACAACTATTTGCGGACTGATTGAAAAATTTTCTAGTATGAGCGTAGCACCTAGTGCACGCTGATGTGGTGTTGTCACTGTATTTAAATTATAATGGAGTGTTACGATTATTAATTTGAGTAAATTCATAATACTATATTAGCATCTCATGAGATATTACAGTCAAACATACATAATTTCATATTTAATACTTAATTAAAATAGTAATTTGACCTCATTATCTTTTTTTTGTATAAATTAAAGTTGTATTTGTTTCACAAAATTTAGAAAAAGAAATGAGTTTAATACAAATTAGGGTTGACTTGACTTTTTCAAAAAACTTACAATTCAAGGCATATATGATTTGGAATGGATCTTTCTTACAAGAAGATTGATTAAAAAGTTGGTCTTATGAAAGAAGTAGTTTAGAAATTAATTGGCATTTCCTCCAACAGTAAAGTTGCACATATAGTGAAAGCAAAGAGATGATTATATATAGCTCCACATTCAACTACTTTATTTATTATTAGTAGTTGCGGGCGATCAATGAATTTGCCAATTTGGTTGGTACTTTGTGTGATCAATGAATCCAGTTTACCAAACGTTCAAGAACGAGTTATGTTATGTAATTTATGGGTTTCGTACTTTTTTGGCCCTCAAATTTCCGACTCAACATAGAGGGTTGAGTGTCATGTAATATCTTGTATTAACTATGGCTCTCAATATTCAGGACCACTATGAATAGCCTAATGTATAGTCAATAGTGTTGGTGCTAGGAAATGGAGTTCAAGGCTAAGGGAGGGCATTTTCTCTACGTTTGAAGTGACCAAACTAGTTAATCTTAATTTACACTGAAAAGGACTTAGAAAACATGGAAGATGGTAATGGAAAGACTTAATTTAGAATATGCTTACTTTTGTAGAATAAGAAGTGACATAGAGAAAGGAGGTCATTAGTCATTAATATGTGGGGTTTGGACTTTGGAGTGTCCTAGTCCTATCCAATAAGTATGGCTTAAGGGTTAAGATGTCCTTTTTGGGCAACTGAACACTCATAATTAAAGATCGGTTAAATCATATTTGATAGCATAATGTCATTCTAATCTCCCAAATCATTGTTGGTGATGGCTTACCAAATCAATATTGATAAAAGATTCCCCTATATATGATTATGTCTATGATAATCATGAGACCCCTAAGTGACGACAATCGTATTATATTCTAGACCAATCATGTCATGGACCGCAATGACGAATCTATCAAGTGATAGGTGGCTGTTTGGGAGAAGAGAAAATGTGGAACTTAGGAGAAAGAAGCCGAACTAATTTGAAGAATTGCAAATTTGCAATAAATCATGGATGAGCCAATAAGTAACTTCCTCCCAGATACAGATGTGCTCCACTGCTCCTTCTCTTCACCTTAGCCTAGCCTCTTTGAAACGCATTGCCTCCAAAATTTAAGGAACAAATTAACTATGAGTCATGGGGTCAAACTTTTACATCTAAGGGAAGAAATATGGGTTCATGGGGTCAATTGACCCTATTTGCTCCTTGTTAGATCCGCCCCTGATAGACCATGCAGTCATTCATTGTAACACAAGCTACAGTCTAGTCGGTCCAAAGTTAGATGGCTCAATATAGAGTAAAATTTTTATGTAACAAGTATATGTATCTATTATATCTATTTCTCTCATTATGTGACTTATCACTAGATGAGAGAGATAAACACATTAGATATATACATATGTAATAGATAAGTTTTTTTTTCTCAACATTAGTCTCACTTCATTGTGAGAAAATATTCTATAAGACATACCATATGATATTTTGACCGATCTTTAAGCTTAGTCGACTACTAATCAACTTTGCAGTAATTATATTCGTGGCAAAACGTTATCGGTTCTTCAATTTGGTTGTATAGGTATATATCTATTCTCAAAAGGCTTCCATATTACAAAGCTTCCCTTGGCTCTTTCTTGTCCAAGAGTTGCATGTTTGTCTAGTACTAGCTAGTGGATTAATTTTATATCCATCAAAGTCTAGGGTTAGGAACAAAAAGTGGTCTACATGTCGACCAATTCAAGTAGATTGAGCAAACTCGGAAGCATCAATTAATTTGGTCATTTTGGTTCCCCCGGTGGCCTCCAACTGTGCAATCATAGGTGTTTACATTGCAAGGCTCACAGCCACACTACATGTGCACACATGCACACAGGCACACATGCACACAGGCACACATGCACACATGCACACATCCACCAAATTAATTAATGTTCATTGAAGTGAACAGTGATAACTCATTAAAAAACAAATTGAGTTGGGTAATTTAATTCAATTACCCCTTTTAAAAAGCTTATTGATATTAAAATAGATTATTCAATTAAATTACCCAATTGAGTTCTCACTCAATGGTTACATAATGAAGAGAAAGCTAGCTAGCTAGCAAAACCATGTTTCATACACTGAGGTTTGGTTCGATGAATGAATTTTCTGGAAATGTCATTTTACACTCATTTCAGAAAATCAAAATATGCCAATGCTGTTCATACTCAAATCTAATTCTGAAAACCAAAGAAACCTGAGCGTACTGAATAATATTAATCTCACATTTTGTAAAGTTTCAAAGTGGAATGCAGTAAATAGATGTGAAATGCAAAGAGCTAGACACCTGCTAAATATGGTTCTTGCAAGTTTTTAAATTGTGAAGGAGTATGATATAATTTTGAATGGAAGATAGTCTGGATTCTTAGACCTAAAAATGTATATAACATTAATCATATTACAACTATAATATATTATTTCAAACATAACTATATATATATATATATATATATATATAAAAGATCTCACAACCCTCACTTGCACAAGGCGATGGGAAGATATATAAAACATATAACAAAATATTAAACATTGCTATATTAATGCTATTCATCATACATGCATAATCCATCAATCTCAACAATATTATGTTCTTGATGGATATGTATAGTAAAAGAAACCAAATTGTGAAAACTTTAACCAAAATTAATTAACATTCCCATAACTGCAAAAGAATCTTCATCCATGTATTTTCTTCGCCTGCAAAGGAGTTCATAATAAAAGTAAGAACATCTTATGTGTTTATTTCTCTCATCGCGTAATATAGTTATTTAAAAAAACAAACACAATGAATATATAAAAGAATTTTTACATTGAATGGCAAGTACCGTACCGCTATATATGAAGCCCTTCAATGCACCACCCATAAAAAATAGATATCATTTAAGCCTAATTTATATATAAATGTCCATGAGATTACAATTCCAAATAGATTTGTTACCTTTCTTCCCACGTTAACACCCCTAAAGCTCTTAGAGATGGAAGTTTCTTTGTGAATCAAAGGCAGCTTCCCATGAGAGTGATTAGGTGGTGGAACTGCAGAGTGGGTCTCTGGACCTCTATAATCAATCTCATAAACCTCAGTATCCACCATATCAGATGACCCACCAACTAAAAACACACACCAACACACAAAACAATGAACTCAATTATGACCGTTCACTGCATAATTCATACCAAAACAAAAAATCTGCTTTTGGTAACCAAAGTCACCAAAACAAATTAATTAGACAGAGAATTAATGAAAAGAATAAGTAACAATTAAGTAGTGCAAAGTTGCAAACCTCTTGAAAAGTAAGGTGTGGCAAGCAGGCAGAGGATGAAGATGGTGATGATTTGAGAGAACTTGAGCTCCATGGTCATGCTAATATTTTTAGGCCCAAAGCTGAGTCTGTCAGAACCCAAATGAGCATTTTATATACAGAGAAAACAGAAGGGGTTCACGAAAGAAGCAAGGCAGAGGTAGATTTAGTTTAGGTGTTTTTTTTTTTTCTCCAGTTTCTTCACAATTGAAACCGTCACCATCCCTCACAGCAATAAGTTGTGAGGTACTGATATGGATGTGTTTGTTGGGTTGGAACATTAATGTTAGTTTCAGTAGCATACCACATAGACATCAAATTTTAATATTTTATTGCTTTTTTTCAGTTTTTATATTAATTTAGTGCTTTTTATTATTTCCTTTTTTTTAGGAAAGAAAAAAAGAAATTAATTGTCTTGGGACAACTCCATGTGTCTATAGTATTGCAATGTTTTATGAAGACACATCACATTTAGCCCCCTTGGCTGGACTGCACATTGCTCTTTCAGACATGTAGTGTCTTTTGTTCTGCTTCTTGTTTGTCATCAAACATATATATAAAATTCATTTGGTACATGGGAAGTAGATTAATTAAAGCAATTAAAATCCTTTTACACATTATTATTTCTTAAATAATTTGTGTATTTCTTTTTTCATTTCATGGGAAGTAGTTTAGAAAATTAGTTTGTGGGATTTTCATTATGTTATATGTGAGATCTCTGACCAATCAACCTCATTCACAGCTTGTGTACAAGTACAGTAGAAGTCTCTTGAAGACAGAATTTCTGGCCCTCAAAATAAAGAGAAGGAAAATAATTTGGTCCAAGGAAGCTACAGTCATTTTCATACTTATTAATTAGTTGGCTACAGCTCTATCAGTAGGGGTGCACACGGATCGGTTATCCGATCCACAAATCATTATCCATATCCGATCCACAAATTCGGATATCCACAAGTTCGGATATCCATAAAATCGGATCGGATCGGATCGGATGACGGATTATATCCAAATAATAACATAAAAATTATTTAGCAAGTACACAACATAAAAATTATCCCTCAAATTAATTCAATAGTTACACAATATAAAATTCAAATTTTCATACTTATTAATTAGTTGGCTACAGCTCT